>JASTWP010000406.1:147500-157337 GCA_030770255.1 Temnothorax ravouxi
GCCGCAGAGTTCGCGTGCAACGGCCGCGCCGGTCCGCGTGAAGTCACACGCTCCCGCTCGCGTTATCTCTCTTTCGCCCCGGTCGCGCGCGTCTTCTTGTTCTCGCGGTCCCTCCCGGCCCCCGGCCCCTGTTCGCGTTATCGCGCACGATCGCATATATTTTTTTCGCCAACAATATTTAATTGTTTAGATCTTTGCGATATTTAATTTTAATATTATATTTAAGTAAACGATAAACGAAGCTTAACGACAGAGAACGGTAAATGAAAAGAAAATTTTTTAACTATATTATATGTATTTATTTATCATGAAGGCGCATTATACACAATACTATCAGCAGCATACGCCAACAGTTCACAATCAAAAATCGAATTTTTATCATAAAATTCACGCAAGATTGTAACTGCGTTACATTTATCGGTGATACAATTTTGACGTAAAATTGTTACAAAATGTTTGAATTTATCACTTACGTCGTGAACATATTTATATAGTTGAAAATACACATTCTCGACGCAACGTTCTAGTTCGAACAGGAAGAGTACAGTTGACGGTTTCATGTACAAGTTGGTGCCGCACGACGTCAATTTTACAATATCTGCGTCACGTATTTTAACAAGCTCCAGATCTCGAAACGTTAGCGATGATGGTGCCGATGACTGCACGAGTCGCTGTATATCTGCACGTTTTTCGATGAATGTCACCCACGTTGTATGTGGCAGAATTATCCGATTGCCTCGGTTATCACCAATATGTATATCCACAGAGGACATAGGTCCCGCGTTGATTCCAACATCCAAAATTTATATGATGTCGATGTCAAGGCAAATCTCCTTCCCAAAATACGTGGCGTGTAGTGGGGTTTATCAAAACTGTAAAAAAAATACAATTACGTTTATAAAAGTTTTTTGCACAAGTATATACGAAAATTAGCGGTACTTACTCATTGTGCTGTTTCTCGCACGTTTCATCCTGAATCGGAACGTAATAGTTCACACCGTGAGTGTTCATCGTATCTGGAGGCTGTTTGCGACGTACACGAACCGTATCGAACTCTCGACTGCGCTCTAGAATCCTCGTAGACCATTTATACATACACAAAACTGCAAATCTTGCAAAAATAGCGCCAATGTACGGCTGCTGCATGGTGACCACCACCACAATCCACATATACGTTAAATGTAATATCTTTGTCAAGAACATTCGTGATGAGATCACCTCATCGGGCATCAAATATGATTTCTTTTCAAGAGCATACGTGTCTCGCGATGATTTCATCGAACACGTGCAAAACTGCAAATTTTGCAATTTCGCATAAGTCAATGGAGCGTTATTGTTTTGAAGAACATGTCGCGACATGTCTCGCGATGATTTTATCGAACACGCGCGAAACTGTTTCGATGATTTGATTTGTATAACTGCTATTGAATAAGTATCTATATTTAATACAATTTATATTTTAAATATTAATTATATTTTAAACATTATTTTTATTATAATCTTTTAGGAAGTAACATACCTGTTATATTTGCGATTTAAATAACATAGAAGAAAATTATTATCTGACAGCTCCTACGTACGTTATAAGCATAAAGTTCGAGTTCCGCATTAATTATTCGAAGTCACACAGTAATATGGGAATGTTGCGGGAACAGGGACAGAAAGCCAGTCAAACATAGTATAAATTTTCACTAAAGGTTCTTTAGAATAGTTTATTGTAGTAGTTCATTAGCAGTACAGAACTATCTGCCGATTGCACACAATAAACTCGACATAAGACATAAACGTTTAAATTTAAGCGTAATTCTTTCGCTCTTTGCGCACGCCGCCAATGCATCGACGCAACACACACGAGTATGACAAGCATAGTATATCCAACAACATATACAGAACGTCAATAATACAATATGCAACAGTCATGTCCTACAATATATATATATATATATATATATATATATATATATATATAAAACTCATCCATATTCTCCTCTTACTTACTCACACATTTTCCCTCTCAACTAGCATTATACTACTACAATAAATCACACGCAATACAGAGCTGTTCACTCTCATCATCACATACTAATCTCATTCATGAAGCTCTATCTCATAGATTTTACGACATCTATTGAATCTCGCAAACTCTCTTTCATTGTTTAAATACGCTTCAATACACTCGCGACACTCATCTGCAGTCCTTATACGCATGATTATTTTTCCGCACTTGAAGCACATTGTTTTAACATGGATTGGGAACCCATGCAACCGCGATGAAATGCCATGCCATTGCACTTTTCTTTCATATCCACGCGACTGAAGGTGAAACACCGCATAGCACCCCTGACATAAGCGTATACGTGGAGATCTCCGTCCCACGTAGCAGGGCTCGAGCCCGATGATGCAGAAACTATGTATAAGATTATCATATGTTTTGGGATACATCCGAGGCAGAACCTCGTTTAACAACCTAATAATTATGAGTTGTATTGGCGGTTTTATTTCTATAAATAGAAGAATTTTATGTAATTAAATTTTAACACTGTTTTTAAATCTTAAAAAATAAAATATTTTTTTCTTACCGTATTTTTTCAAAAAAATTTAAACTTAAACGACACAAGTCCTTGTTACACTCAAAATCGCGTTCGCGTGCGAGATGTAGCTGAAGAATGGTCCACTCGCCAAAATACAGATTCATCATCTTTACGACAAGAGATGTTTAAGCATTTTTATACTTATGCACTGACTTCATCAAACACATGCAAAAGTGCAAATCTTGCATAGCGCCGATGTATGGCTGCTGCGATCATATAGATTAAATCCACAAAAGTCAATGGCGTGATACCTTTTTCAAAGACATATTGCGACGCGTCACGATAATTGATGATTTCATCGAACGTTCACAAAATTGCAATTGTTGTATTTTCAAATAGCGCGCCGATATACGGCTGCTGTAAGCATGGTGTTGGTAGGGACGAAGTTAAATACAATTTAATTTTTGCATAAGCCAATGATGTGATATTGTTTTCAATAACATGCCGCAACATGTCACACAATGACATCATCGAACACGTGCACTAAATCTGTACAGGTCAATGATATGATATCAAGGACAATGTCACGATGACTTCACTCAATAATAGTCGAGATCCGGCAATTGGTACATCAAATTTTATGTAAAGTAAAATGGAAATCGCACCTCCTAAAGAAAATTGAAATCAATGAAGAAATTGAAGTTGAAGTTAATGAAGAAGAAGAAACGTCTGATGAAGATGCAGTTCCTTCGGACTTAAAAGTATCGCTACGAGAAACTGTGAACTCTTTTGTACGTTCAATCTGCAAAAATGGTACGTGTTGCGCGTTATCTAGTCTATATTAGCATCGCTGGAGGAATTCCAGGAACGTAATAGCGAGTAAGCGTTGTCACGTATACTTAATTTGACTGTTCACATACACAAGTACAATGCATGCGAGGTGTTTTGTGGAAATACCGCGATAAATTAAAATGAATAGAGCTGTGGTCAACGTCGCGCGTTCTCACTCTCGGCCCCGTTCGCGCGCGTCTTTTCTTCACCAACGATATTTAATTGTTTAGATCTTCGCGATATTTAATTTTTAATAATACATTTAAGTAAACGATAAACGAAGACAGTTTAATTCTAATGACAGGGAATTGGATGAATGGTAAATGAAAAGGAAAAATCATTTAAACTTTTTACCATATTATATACTTATTTATTTGTCATGTGGCATGAATTTTGTGTCAACATGAATTCATATAAATAGGTTAGATTACTATGCACTTTATTCCCCTGATGGGGTTGAAAGGGCGTTTTTAGGGACGCCAACTTTTTACAAAATCATTTTACATTTACTCGCTTTCTGCCACCTAATTACTCTGCCTATACACACACCCACACATACATGCACACAACGCTCGCCTTGTCTTATTCTTAGAATCCGTACAAATATATATTGCTTATAGATAAGTTACAAAATTGATATAGTATTTTTTTAAAAGCGCAACCTTAACTGAGGAAGTAAGAAAATAATGGGAGTTCAAGGCAACTTCTTTACCTGAAACACACAAATGTAACAAGATGATTAATATAAAGCAATGTTTATTCAATATTTTGTATTAGAAAAACGAGTAACTTACCAGTGTTCTTCTTCTTCTTCTTCTTCAAAGTCCTCCATATCGAATAAACGACGTAATCCAAAAATATCGATGTCCGCGGAATTTTTCCAGATTTCAGCGTTGTTTTCTTGGTCAATCGTCCTAAACCAACTTATCCAACGCTGGCGCGCCAAGTTTAAGAATCCTTATGCTATTTTATCTCGTGCATGTATATATGGTGCTGAAAACAGGATAAACAAAAATTTTAAAAATGTGAAATCTATGAAAATATTCATACGTACCGGATTGCGAGGGATCCGAATCCTCACCATATTATTTAGTTCTATTTCAAGTGCGGGCACGTTGTCTATCCATATCCACTGTAACAAAAAGAATGATTATATGTGACAGGAATTATAATAGTTTACGTTTACGTGAGTATTACTTCTGTAGTAACTTATACGAACGATATCATCGTAGTTACTATAAAATCTTTCGTTTATGCGGAAGAATTATCGTATCGGGAAGGGTCCGCGTGCAACGGCAGCGTCGGTCCGCGGAGGAGGGGGGGGGTATCGCGTTCGCGTTTCTCCATTAACTCTTCACGCTATTACATGCAAGCTTAATTAAATAAATTTTTATTGTACTTAGAAAATTTGCCTACCACCGCTGGATTTGAACCAGAAACCTCCGTCTCTTAAGTCAATCATCTTCAGAATACAGGCCATAGTCTCTTAATTTTAAACAATAATATGTATACACTAAAATACTGCAGGCTATTTACACAGTTAAAATTTACACAAAAACACACATAGGACACAGATTACACGGTGAAATAAGATATAATGGGTCTCCACAAGATGAACAGAAAAGACTGTCCATGAGAATATACGAACATGTGTCGTGTCTGCAATAAACGTATAACATCGAGAATAATCCACTGATTCTCACAATGCATGACGCACAAAACTTCACCTGTCCTGGAGTGAAATAACAGTATGTGCAGCACATCTTTGTCAGAGGATTTAACGCATTTACTTCTGCATGATTCAACACTCTGAAAATTTCTTCCGTATCAGACATTTCACTATCATAACACGAATCGTCTGACAATATTGCATCTTCATCAGACATTTTTTCTTCTTCATTCACTTCCATTTCTTCATCGTTTGCTTCAACTTCCATTCTTTCTTCTCCTTCAAACAATTTTTCGAGATCCATTTTATTTTAATGATAAAACCGCGGTATTGCACTAACGCGTCTAAATCAATTAGACGTTATATTCTCCACCGTCTTTTCGACCGTCCCCTATTCTTTCCCAATATATTTGGTAATAGAGAAACATCCGGGGTTCGATTGGCGATCGGCGATTCCGATTTCGCGACGGATCAGGTATCTCGTTACGTCGACTTTTCACAAATCCGATCTGCAACAATTCCTCAGGAGCGGTTCGCTGATTTTTACGATCGGTTTCCTGATTTTAGGATTGAACACCGGTTTGCAAAGTTCTTCGTATTCGTAGTTCATATCATGTTGGTGGGCCTTGATATACAGTAGCATTAAGATGGCCAGAACGAACCAATTTTCGTATAAGCCGCAAAGAGCATCGAAAAAGAACGTTGCAGGCCTCAAAAGGCACCAATACACGGTATTAATGTTGGAAATCACAGTGTAGACAGCAACAATCGCAACGCTTGAAAAAATTTTTTGTCAAGACAAACACGACCAAACACGATCAAGCACACCAACCGACTCTTACTTCCAGTTCTCGACTACTGAGCGTACCATCAAATTCATCCTTCTACATCTCACTATTGTTACATTGTTTGCTTTTTTTTCATATCTAATTTTATTGTGATCTCAGCATCCATACTATTGCGCCTTCCGAAAAATCTACAATGTGCAGTTTTGCACGTGTGCAATGAAGTCACCGCGAGGCACGTAAGTTCTTGAAAACGATATCGCGTTATTGACTTTCAGTGGTTTAATCTGAATAACTGCTATTGAACAGCTATCAAACAGCTATTGAACCGCTATGAAACAGCTATTAAACAGCTATTGAACTGTTATGAAACAACTAAAAACAGCTAAAAACAGCTGTGAAACAGCTATCAAACAACTATTGAACCGCTATAAAACAGCTAAAAACAGCTATCAAACAGCTCTTGAACAGCTCTCAAACAACTAAAAGAGCTATCTGTATAACTGCGATCTGTATAACTGCTATTGAACAGCTATCAAACAGCTATTGAACCGCTATGAAACAGCTATTAAACAGCTATTGAACTGCTATGAAACAACTAAAAACAGCTAAAAACAGCTGTGAAACAGCTATCAAACAACTATTGAACCGCTATAAAACAGCTAAAAACAGCTATCAAACAGCTCTTGAACAGCTCTCAAACAACTAAAACAGCTATCTGTATAACTGCGATCTGTATAACTGCTATTGAACAGCTATCAAACAGCTATTGAACCGCTATGAAACAGCTATCAAACAGCTATTGAACCGCTATGACACAGCTAAAAACAGCTATCAAACAGCTCTTGAACAGCTATCAAACAACTAAAACAGCTATCTGTATAACTGCGATCTGTATAACTGCTATTGAACCGATATCAAACTTCTTTAAAACAGCCATCAAGCAACTAAAAACATCTTTAAAAACAGCTATCAAACAGCTATCAAACAACTAAAAACAACTATCAAACAACAATCCACATTGCCGAATACCAGCTAATTATCCTGGGGTTTCACCCCCTTAACCAGCAGAAGAAGAACCCATTCGACGGAGACGATCAGGAAAAATCACAGCAGCGATCAAATGCGCTTATCGGATAAATTTTACCAAACCGAACAACATTGTATGAGTCATCCTGGTGAGTCATCCTGGTGAGTGAGAATAAATGGCAACAGGGGATACAAGAACAAAGGTACCCGAAATCAACGGCCCAATTATATGTGTGTTCTTGTATCCCCTGTTGCCATTTATTCTCACTCACCAGGATGACTCACCAGGATGACTCATACAATGTTGTTCGGTTTGGTAAAATTTATCCGATAAGCGCATTTAATCGCTGCTGTGATTTTTCCTGATCGTCTCCGTCGAATGGGTTCTTCTTCTGCTGGTTAAGGGGTTGAAACCCCAGGATAATTAGCTGGTATTCGGCAATGTGGATTGTTGTTTGATAGTTGTTTTTAGTTGTTTGATAGCTGTTTTATAGCTGTTTTTAAAGATGTTTTTAGTTGCTTGATGGCTGTTTTAAAGAAGTTTGATATCGGTTCAATAGCAGTTATACAGATCGCAGTTATACAGATAGCTGTTTTAGTTGTTTGATAGCTGTTCAAGAGCTGTTTGATAGCTGTTTTTAGCTGTGTCATAGCGGTTCAATAGCTGTTTGATAGCTGTTTCATAGCGGTTCAATAGCTGTTTGATAGCTGTTCAATAGCAGTTATACAGATCGCAGTTATACAGATAGCTGTTTTAGTTGTTTGAGAGCTGTTCAAGAGCTGTTTGATAGCTGTTTTTAGCTGTTTTATAGCGGTTCAATAGTTGTTTGATAGCTGTTTCACAGCTGTTTTTAGCTGTTTTTAGTTGTTTCATAACAGTTCAATAGCTGTTTAATAGCTGTTTCATAGCGGTTCAATAGCTGTTTGATAGCTGTTCAATAGCAGTTATTCAGATTAAACCACTGAAAGTCAATAACGCGATATCGTTTTCAAGAACTTACGTGCCTCGCGGTGACTTCATTGCACACGTGCAAAACTGCACATTGTAGATTTTTCGGAAGGCGCAATAGTATGGATGCTGAGATCACAATAAAATTAGATATGAAAAAAAAGCAAACAATGTAACAATAGTGAGATGTAGAAGGATGAATTTGATGGTACGCTCAGTAGTCGAGAACTGGAAGTAAGAGTCGGTTGGTGTGCTTGATCGTGTTTGGTCGTGTTTGTCTTGACAAAAAATTTTTTCAAGCGTTGCGATTGTTGCTGTCTACACTGTGATTTCCAACATTAATACCGTGTATTGGTGCCTTTTGAGGCCTGCAACGTTCTTTTTCGATGCTCTTTGCGGCTTATACGAAAATTGGTTCGTTCTGGCCATCTTAATGCTACTGTATATCAAGGCCGATACACGACGGAAATGCTGAATTTTAATTGCATTGCATATACTTTTATACAGACCAATTGAATCTCTTAATTGATTGCAATACAGTAAATCTCGCATGCGCGATTAGTGTCGGGAAAGTGTCGCGCAAATGTAATTATAATCGTATTTTCGCGAGCCGCAATCGATATGTTGTGTGTTATAGTGACTTCGGAAGTGACGTACAAAATATCGCGCGATCGTAATTACCCGTGTTTTCGCAAGTATCGTGTCGATAGTATTCTACGGAACTGACATTCAAACAGTCTGAGAGATGGTGATATTATACGTGAAAGTATCGCCTATATATTCCTCTCCAATTGAATTATTTATTGAAATGATTTAGAAAATAACTATGCGAAGTGTTGCATCGAGGGAATCAAACGAAGCTGACAATCCAGAGGAGAGACATCCTGAGAGGAGGAATAAAGGGGCCTTGGAAAGGCATCAGGCATCGGCGGAGCAACTTTGCGGTAAGTATTATTTTTTACTTAAAATTAATCATTTTTTCTATTTTATATTTAGATCGTTATATTTTAACAGTTTAAAAATAATAACAAAAAATATTCTAAAATTTTGTAAGAGTTTATTTTGATAAAGATCTTTAAAAAATGTATAATTATTTTAATAAATATATATGTAATTAAAAGATACATATTTCGATAGATACATATATATATGTATCAAAATAAAAATTTCGATACATATTATGTATAAGAAATACTTTTTGAAGCATTGATTATTTTAAGCGCTTTTTAAAATTTAAATCTTATGTTTGTGTGTTACAGAATCGTCGTAGCTACGTGGCTGATAACTCCGCTGCTGCGCATCGGTTCGGTGAGCGATAAATTTAATTTTCTTATTGATCGAGGTAATAGATCTGTATCTGAAATTTAATTTTGTTAGATTTATGTACAATGTATCTCGATGCTTATGTATCAATTCAGCAACACTATAAATATTACAAGCAAGTATAAGACGTAGATAGGTACATCATTGATTCTGAATTTCTAACCTCTGCTTTTGAAGAGAAATTCAGCAACGATCGAATCGCTCGAATCGATGAAAGTATATGGGCCTTGAATTTTGTCAGATCGCATTTAACAATTTTTATTTGTTTAATTTCGAATTAAAGTTATATTTTACTTAAAAGTTTTAATATTAGCGAAATGTGATCGAATCTCTTAGAATCAGAGTGCGGTTGATACAAAATATGTATTTTGCAAACTTGGTTATATTTTTGATTAGATGTATTTTTTTATTATTGATTGAAAGTGTTTAGAATAAACACGCATAAAGAATGAACGCAAATTTAATATGATAAATGAATGTTGTTGTAAATTTCTTAATTAATTTCATCAATGCGATGGTCCCTTCGCGACGCGTTCGTGTTTCACACATCATATAAGAGGTTGAAAGCTTTAGGCTGATTTATCGGCGATGACTAACCAACAATAAAAGGAATATTTCTCCGTTCCGATCTTTGGTTATATACGCAGCCAGAATCGATATTGGCCAGGAGCAACGAAAGTAGGTCAATCTGGCCACAAGACAAGAAGATGATCTAACGTA
>JASTWP010000407.1:0-157061 GCA_030770255.1 Temnothorax ravouxi
GTCGTCTATGTAAAAATAAAATAGATCCAATTTGTGTGGCTTGGAAGGCCATGCTCTCGCAACTGAACATAATCAGCACCTCCAGAAGCGGGGGAGGGGGGGTTAGTCCCCCCCGATTCGTCACAAGTAGCACTGTCCAGTAAGGACAAAGGGGTTCAACCCCGTGGGGAAAATGGACGTAGGGGGTTCTCCGGATGTATGCTAATTGCTAATAGCAATTCCCGGGTTCCCCCTCAAGCGTCGCAAGGGACCTCGTGGGTGTTTTAGCCGATAGGCCATGTGCGTGGTATCTTCCGCGATGCACGCATATGGAATCCGGCACTCTCTCTGCCTCTCTCCAGAGGCGGAGGGTCTTCCCCCCGACTAGGGGGGCTACAGGGCAGGCTCAGGGGCGGAAACGTCCCTGGAGTATCCCTGTAGTGGAAGATTTTACCCACGTTAAAAAAAAAGAAAAAAAAGGTATCCAGACACAGGTACATGTGCAGGTATTGGTACATTTACCTACTCTTAAGTGTCCGGGTATTGGTACCTTTACCAGATGGTATAGACGGACACGTGCGGATATCTTTCCTTCCATTGATTAACCAATTCATTAACTAATTGATTTATATGACAAGACATGAAATAAAACTCCTGCAGTTTAGGACATTGTTTCAAAATAACGGAACAATAATCAAGTGTATCAAATTTCGCGGTAACAAGATATAACTTTTTTAAGTTTCTGCACTGTGCTAGTAATTCCAACCGGTGATCAGTGAAGAAAGCCCAGGACAAATAAACTTCTTCCAAGTTTTGATAACAGGAAAGTAATTTAAATAAGCTATCATCAGTAACTGAATAAAAATAATCGTAATCTGTAACAAAAATTATATAATTAATACAGTATTTTAATTGCAAAAAGAAAATTTATGTAACTTTTTCAAGATGCTCGTAAAAGAAGCAAACAAATTTCAATAAAGAATACAATAATGTGTTTTAAAAGAAAATGTAACACACACTTACAGATTAAGGTTCACTTTTTGTAAATTCTTACAGTTAGCGAGAGCATTAATACCCTGAGATGTAACATCACTTGCGCACAGTGATGAACATATTACTTCCAAGTCACGACACGAATTTCCCAACTCTATTAGAACTGCATCGTTTATACGTATATAGTCTGTCGATAACTGACGCATCCCTTGATTATTTTGCAGTATTTTGCAAAGACGTTCGGTTCTTATACCAGTATCAGTAAGGTTTAAATGTTCCAAATTATTTAACCTCTCGAGATACGAAAATCCTTCGTCGTCTATGCCAGGCGCATAACTTAGATCCAATTCTAAGACAAATTTGTATTACAAATTGTTATACAATTTACCATTAATCTTGATAATTATAATACTATATACATATACCTTTCAAATTTTTGCATGTCTCTGAAGTTTTAAGTAGGACAGGATTGAAGTTGATGAAGCTGCAACTTAATCTTAAATGCGTTAAACGCCTGCCGCAATTATCAAGAAACTCTACGAAATTATTAACATTAAAGTTAGCATCCTGTAAGATCTAATTGTTGCAAATATTTACATCTAGGTGTAAAATAACAAAATATATCGCGCATATATTTGTCAGAGCTAATATATCGCATGTTCAAACGTGTATAGAGTAGAGAATCCCGTGTTAAAGATATCAAAGCGCCTATTATTTACTTCATTCATGCGGCATAATGTTACCACATCTAAGTATTTAAATATTTTTAGTAGTATTTCATTCTGTAAAGATAAAATATAATTAATACAATACAAAATAAATACTTTAACACTCAAAGAACGAAATGTCATTGTAATAAATATTGTGATGAGAAATAGACTTAGAATATACTTTACAGGAAGCGCAGATAAACTGCAACGTGATAGCTCCTTGGATTCATCCAATGAGAGTTCCACTCTCTTGGCACAATTCGAATTACTTTTCAATAAAATACGACGCGAATATCTCTGATCAAGAGGTTGCTCATAACTAGGGATTACCTCCCGAGATACATCCAAATTACATCCAGAGATATTTATATCGCTGCAAATAACATCGAAACAAATTAATTTTTATTTTATTGAAAGAATAAAAGAATATTGAATATTAATTAATATCAACGATTATCATACCTTTCCCAAATAACACAATATTTGGAAAATTCTGTTGCAGATGAACTATATCCAAGTGTGCACTTTCTAAATCTGCTGTTAAATTATGAACATTCGTCATGACATGGAGAGTACATGCAGTTAATTCTTTTTAACACATTTGTTAAACTCTCATTAGCATTTCTAGAAACAATTAATTTTGATGTACCGATAAGCATCACAGCATCTATCTTTGAACAAGATTGAGGTGAGCTGTCCTTAAATACTAATCTGAGCATTTTGGTTTTAAAATTACACGGATGCGACAACGGTGGAGAAAATAATCTTGATGTAAGGGATACAATTGAGACGATTCATCCCACAATTTAATCCAGTGATTATTGGAATCTTGAGCCGAAATTTGAATTACGCTTCCAGGATTACATATTTCGTAAATACAGACTCTGATTGGATATACAGCTTCATGAAACTCGATATCTTTAAATAGAAAATATTATATTTACTCTCTTCTCAGCAAAAGCGTATCTTCCTTAACAATATCTTATTTATAGATTTAAATATTACATACCAATATATCTTTTTTCGCTCATCGTCGCATCATAATCGGTTTGTCTGATCCGTTTATCAATTGGTCTCATGAAATCTTTGTTTCGCCACGGAGATATTGAAATACAAGTATTTTCATCCTTTATCCACTATATTAGAAAATCAAAATTGTCAAATAGTAGAAAATCTTGTAACATATAATATATATATAGCGATTACTTTGTACAGGACTATAACAGAGATAGCTAGTACCAGAAAATACACGTACCTCGAAATCAAAAAAAGGAATTGGTAAATGAAATAGTTGTCCGTAATTTTGAAATTTGGGTGGCCCAATTATGTCAGGGGCAGTATGGAATATGCTAAGACTCCCGTGGTCCACGGCAACAAATCTTTTCTTCACAAATTGATAGATGAAGTCAATACTATCCTCTTCTACGGATACTCTGTCGACATAGGGATATTGACTACAACTCTCGCAATATGAAGATTTATTGTGGGTTGTCATATTGTCTCTCTAAAAGAAGACAAAAAATATGAAGAACAATAATCCTTTCTTTTTTAGCATATGCTAAAATGCATTATAATATCATACATATTTATAATTATAGCGTTAAGATTATATGTATAATCTAACAATAAGTTTATCTTGCTTCCATTCAGCATTGCTAAGTACTGACATTATTACATAAGTCTGCATGTGTGTGTTGAATATCATTATTAAATAATTAATTATTTTAAAGAAAATAACAGTTATTTTTTAATTTTGTTAATGTAGAAAAATGTTCTTTTATAAATCTGAAATATCGGGAGTTCTGTGTTCTTCTACTACCACGTGGTGCACACGTGCACGAGAACAAAAGAAAGAACAAAAAAATTACACGTACTATTTAGATTGCTCACATTCAATTAGTTTCTAAATGACTATAAAAAGTTCCATTCTACATTAGTCGTAAGAATAGATGTAAGACGCGTAACCGTAAGCTATTGACTAATAAGATTTTTACAATCCAAGAATAATCGATTGTAATTGGTCAACTTTTACTTGCTTACGTCTTATAACTGCATACTCTCTTACAGTTATTGTACAATAGGTTTAAGATTTTCCGAAATGTATTTTTTATCTTACTCAGTATCTTTTATCTCATTTTCCGATACACGTTATAACATGTTCAACCACGTGGTACTGTGTTTCACACGGTAGAAAAACATACGGCATACACACGTTCACGTGCACCAAAGAAAAAAAAATGCAAAATTTAAATTGCTTACGTTCACTACACTTACGCTTACGCTTTTAAATGACCAAACTATTTCAAAATGTATTTCTTTATTCATTTAATGTATTTTTTATCTCATTGTTCGATATAAATTATAGTGATCTAACAATAAGTTACACAAAAAATCACACAGTGAATAAAAAGAATTAATTATCTACCGGAAATTTAACTCCGGAACTGAATTAAAAAATTAATCAGCAAAACTATATAATTTCTATCAATTTTCATACTATACTTACTATTTATCAGCAAGGCAGTTTTGATTTTTTCCGTATAGAATGAAAAAATCACGAAAAAAAAAAATGTTGGAACACGTGGTGAGCACACACCAGACTATTGCATACTATTTCTGTAGGTCCACACAGTAGTGACTAGTGACACGGACGCGCGCCTGCCGAGAGCCGACTGTCATATCCCCTCCATCGTCCATCGGAGTAGTTCGGACACGAACCATAATACAGGGAAATTAAACAAAAAAATGTCAAATCTGCGGAATAATTCACATGTAGCTAAATTTTGGCATAGACCTTTATTTCCTCGTTAAAAACAATATGTGAAAAGTCCCCATCAATGTGACCCCTGCTAAAAATTTTACAGAGGGTCAAAGGTAAAGAAAAACAGTTTTTTGCGAATATTTTTTTATTCATTAGTCTTACGGCAAAAATAGTTATTACAAAACTTGTAGCTTATAAAATTCTCTACAAAAAATGTTCTATAAGTTTTTTTGTACAAGCAATATTTTTCACGTAATTTGCAAGATATGCGCTGCGCGGTAAATTTACGGAGCGCGCTGACAGACGTCAAACAAATTAAAGCGTCGCACGCGCGCACAAAAAATGTCATAACTTTTGAACAAATTATCGTACAGAAATGATCGAAGAATCGTTGAAAAGCAGAAACTTTCAGCTTTTTAATGCAATTTGGTTCGTTATTGTATGATAATTTTTGAAAATTCTACGATGGTTTAAACAAATTGTTACATGCATTTTTTGCTTTTTTTCATAAAATCAGCCACAAGTAGGTTCCAAACTGTAAAAAAAAAAAAAACGCCAGCAGGATATCATAGTATATACTTCAGACTTTGACCCTACCAGAGGAAAAAAATTACAAAAATTTTTTGCTATAAAATCAAGCTATTGACATTTTCAGTAATTTTTAAAATTTTTGATGAAACGTTTAAAATTAAAATCGTCATAACTTGGCGAAAAATTGCGCTAAAAAACTTTTTCAAAAAGCAATCGAAAGCTTGAAATGTCTACTTTTAAGTCCTACATCGCAATAATCCGCCATTTTTTTTAATTTTTATTTATTTATGTAAATATGCGAGTTGTCGCAAAAAATCCTGTTTAAGGATGTATGTGTCGTACAGTCCTTGCTAAAAGTTAAACTTTCAATAAAAGAAGACTTTGCATGTATGTCAAACAACTCAAAATTTTTTATATGTTAGAAGGGATTACCGTTAACAGTTTGAGTATGATTTTTTGTTATTTAAATAATTAGTATTGTTTAAACAATTAAAAAAATTTTTTTGTGGTAAAAAATTTTGAAACTTAAAATACAATATCAATGATGTATGTTTTACACATAAAAAAAGTTTAAGAAATATCTTAATGGTTTATTTATATTTTATTTATATTTACAGCAAAGTGTCGATTCTCTATAAAGGATAATGTTAATTTTATCAACTTTAAACTTAAATAACTCTTAAATAACTTCAAAATTTTACATAGTATTTTTAATTTAATTTAGAAACAATTTACAGCACTTTCTGAATATATTTGAAATACCTCTAATACATCCTTAATTACAATAACTTTTAAACCAGTAAGAGAATTGTGCTGAAATTTTACACAGATACTTAGACGTAATAATAGAACAATCTATGAAATTTTTAGATTTTTGGTAATGCTTTTGAGATACCACCCATACATCCTTAAACAAAGGACTATATATTTACTTATAGTAGTTTTGTATAAAAACTTACGTTTCTCAGAGATAATGCACTGTTTTCCACACCACCTTGGAGGTACAGTGCTAAGCACGTTTTTTTTTACGTGATGTCCCCATTATGACTAATTCACTGTTATTTTGAGAGGAATAAAGCAAATCAATTTCTATGGCTTTCGTCAAGAAATCTGAAGATTCGTCTTCGTAGCTGACATAGCATTTTTTGATTATATTAAGTGCTGCGTTAAGGCAAATCTGGCCATGTCAACGTCCATATACTGCTGAACATTTTAAACCCATTTTTCTGCAGCACAGTTGAAAATGGAGTTTAACAGAGTGTCCGAAGCAGGTGGTAGCAAAGATGGAATCGACTCCAAAAAATATCATTCCTCCTTATTCATCCTCAGTGTTTAGGATTGAGATCGTTCTCAAGCCATGTTTTCACTTGATAGTACACCCGATATAATGCTGTTGAGCCAGAATTAATTTTTATTAATGGAGTACGCTTTCTTTTGGCAATGTATGGCGCTCCACATAATGAGGAATCGATAGATATATTCAGGTATTATTGTTTTGCTAAATCAACGCGACTTACTAAGGACAGTGAAATTATCTACTCTTCCACCAACATCTAGTGCTGCTCAACAGCATTTGTATCGGGTGTACTATCAAGTGCAAACATGGCTCGGGAACGATCTCAATCCTGAAAATTGGGGATGGATAAGAAGGAATAATACTTTGGAGCCGATTCCATCTCTGCTACCACCTGCTCCGGACACTCTATTAAACTCCATTTTTTGCAACTGCTCAAAAAGTTGCGGATTTAACTGTGGCTGCAGGAAAATGGGTTTAAAATGTTCAGCAGTGTGTGGACATTGCCATGGCCAGATCTTGCCTCAACACAGCACCTGAATATAATCAAAGATTGCTATCGTACAGCTATGAAGACCGAATCTTCAGATTTCTTGACGAAAGCCATAGAAATTAATTTGCTTTATTCCTCTCAAAATAACAGTGAACTAGACATAATGGGGACATCACGTAAAAAAAACGAGCTTAGCACTGTACCTCCAAGGTGGTGTAGAAAACAGTGCATTATCTCTGAGAAACGTAAGTTTTTATACAAAACTACTATAAATAAATATATAGTCCTTTGTTTAAACAGGATTTTTGCGACAACTCGCATATTTACATAAATAAATAAAAATTAAAAAAAATGGCGGATTATTGCGATGTAGGACTTAAAAGTAGACATTTCAATCTTTCGATTGCTTTTTGAAAAAGTTTTCTAGCGCAATTTTTCGCCAAGTTATGACAATTTTAATTTTAACGTTTCATCAAAAATTTTAAAAATTACTGAAAATGTCAATAGCTTGATTTTATAGCAAAAAAATTTTTGTAATTTTTTTCCTCTGGTAGGGTCAAGTCTGAAGTATATACTATGATATCCTGCTGGCGTTTTTTTTTTTTTTTTAACAGTTTGGAACCTACTTGTGGCTGATTTTATGAAAAAAAGCAAAAAAATGCATGTAACAATTTGTTTAAACCATCGTAAAATTATCATAGAATAACGAACCAAATTGCATTAAAAAGCTGAAAGTTTCTGCTTTTCAACGATTCTTCGATCATTTCTGTACGATGATTTGTTCAAAAGTTATGACATTTTTTGTGCGCGCGTGCGACGCTTTAATTTGTTTGACGTCTGTCAGCGCGCTCCGTAAATTTACCGCGCAGCGCATATCTTGCAAAATTTATTACGTGAAAAGTATTGCTTGTACAAAAAAACTTATAGAACATTTTTTGTAGAGAATTTTATAAGCTACAAATTTTGTAATAACTATTTTTGCCGTAGGACTAATGAATAAAGAAATATTCGCGAAAAACTGTTTTTCTTTACCTTTGACCCTCTGTAAAATTTTTAGCAGGGGTCACATCGATGGGGACTTTTTCACATATTGTTTTTAATGACGAAATAAAGGTTTATGCCAAAATTTAGCTACATGCGAATTATTCCGCAGAAAAATCCTAATTTCCCTGTACTACCATAGCACGGACACGAAGTGTACCATTTGGTACCATTACCGAGCGTAACAACGTAATTGACGTCCACTTTCTCAGGCGGCGCGCGGCGGCACGATGTTTTCGAAGCCGTCAGAAGCCGAGGACGTGGAAACGGCTGACGGGACGGGAACGCATCGGATCGCGTCAAACCGCATCGCGTGAGGTAAATTCAGGTGAGTTGACGAGATGACAGCAACGCGAATTGTCACAATAATATTTCTTGTAAACTGCGATTATCGAGTTTCGATTTTGCAGGTCCTGTTCCGTTGCCATATATGATTACGAACTGTTGAGAATAACAGAGAGGTTATGACAACCTGAGAGAAGAAGAAATAAGGTTAAAGAAGAATGTAATAAGGTAACATGCAAAGATTATACGAAAAAGTGAATTAGAAGTGTAAAAAGAAACCTAAAATTGAATAGGGCATGTTAAATATCATATAAAAAAAAAAGAAAAATATATTTTATTACTCGACTAACTGTCAACAATAATATAAATAGTATTAGGCACCGAGGATGAGCGTGGGCTAGTAGACAGCGCATTGGTTTGTTGAGCCAAAGGTCCCGGGATCGATTCCCGGTAGAGCTCGTTCTCCTCTCGGATGGCAATGGCAAGCCACCGAGAGTATGTCTTGCCAAAAGAGAACTTCGCTGAAAAATATAGCCGTTCGAAATCGGCGTTAAACTGTAGGTTCCATTGTACAATGTGTATGATCCACGTGCGCAACACATGTATATGAAGAGAAGTCACCACGCTCGGGCACGAGTAATAGGAGTATGAGCATGAGGATCTTGTGTTGCAGATCTGCAATTTGTGCGTTACACAGTTCTATGAATTCAGTACTAGTCAAGCTCCTCTGCATCCGAATCGCTAATTTTTCTTTAAGTTGCTCCAATTGATGCACCAACGAAGCTCTATCTTGCATCAATTACACGTAAATAAGGAAAATATTAATTAATGCAATCGCAGCATAATATAAAAGAAAATTATTCAGAAAATTATTCTTAATAAAGAGTTCTTAAAGAACATCTTCTTTTATATTATGCTGCTATTGCATTAATTAATTAATATTTTCCTTATTTATGTGTAGATGTGCATGCAGGGAAGACGACAAAGAGTATATATAAATGCTCATACTTACAAGTCCTATTATTCGTGCCCGAGCGTGGTGACTTCTCTTCATATACGTAACGTGTTGCGCACGTGGATTATACACATTGTACAATGGAACCTACAGTTTAACGCCGATTCCGAACGGCTATATTTTTTAGAGAAGTTCTCTTGGCAAGACGTACTCTTGCGTTTGAATTTCCGTCCATTTCTAACAAATTTAAAAAAAAAAAATAGTGCTACTATTTATATTGTTGACGGTTAGTCGAGTAATAAAATAATATTTTTTGTTTTTAGTGTGCCTACTATTTATATTGTTGCCAGTTAGTCGAGTAATGAAATAATATTTTTTTGTTTTTAATCACGGAGGAAGTTATTTTTTCTATATAAAAAAAGAACCTGAGAGATGGCTGGTGAAGCTGCGTGGAAGAGACCTAAAGCGGGCGACAGCGAGGAGGAGCTTTTGCGCCAGCAAGAAGAGTTTTTGAAGGCGAAGCAGCAACCGTCCGTAAAGCCAATAAATCCAAGAAATTCAGCCAATGCTTCGGACGGTGCTCCGAGTGCTAGCAGGGCAAGATCCCAATTCTCGAAATTGAAACAATCGAGGGCGAAACAAGATGTGGTTTCTACCTCGCGAGGCAGCGGAGAAGTGATAAACCCGGCTGTCAAGGACAAGATTCGGGAAACGACGAAGGGAAAGTTGGAGGACATGGTCCAGAATGTACCTACGGCGTCGTCGAACATAATACTTGGCAATATCGTGGAAAGGAAATTCGACAAATATGAATTTAACAACTGTGTTCCCACAACAGTCAAATTAGGGTTCCCCGAGGTTTTTAGATTCGACGACGCGTCACTTGTGGAAAAAGTATGTCTGAATGAATAGTGTTATCTGTTATTTTTATGCCAACTGTATAATTTTGTTGCTCTTTGTAGAAGACCGATGGTAA
The DNA here is from genome assembly GCA_030770255.1 of Temnothorax ravouxi. NCBI lineage: Eukaryota > Metazoa > Arthropoda > Insecta > Hymenoptera > Formicidae > Temnothorax > Temnothorax ravouxi. The sequence continues at coordinate 10,019 of JASTWP010000407.1, forward strand.
GCCGAGTTTATTCTGGCAAAAAGTTTCAGAGGTGAAATCTGTGAGAACTGAGTCGGTGAAAGTTCAGAGGGATGAATCTTCCCACTGCGACAAGGGAGAGGCGATTGCGATGGAAGATCAATTGGCCATTGAAATTCACAAGGAAAATTTGGAAAAGCTGGCGCAAATGAACGAGGCGGAGATATTACAGGAAAAGAGGAATCTTGAGGAGACTCTTGATCCTAAGATAATACAGTTTTTAAGAAACAAAAAGAAAAATCCGGCAAAAGATCAATCGAACAGGAAAATAAGCAAAGTAGCATTTCAGCCGCGAGCAAAACCACAGCAATGGATATAGAAGTATCCAATGATAAGAAGATGAAGCTTTCGTCAAACGACAGCTCAAACGACTCAGAAATGGATTGCAAGAATGATACAGCGAGCACTTTAATTACAAAAGAAACAACAATGGATACAGGATCTAATAATAGGAAGACAAAGTTTCCTTCGGATGATGTCAATACAAAAATGGATTTCGAGGATGACTCCTCGAGCATAATCCCAGGATTATCCAAAGAATTATTCGAAGAAAGCAAACAGAAAGGATGGCTGCATATGAACGCTCCCGAACCAGAAAAGTTGAAGTGGATGGAAGACTTGCCGGAAAAGAAAGAAGACGAGCCTGAACCGACCAAAGAATACAATGCGAGATTTGATTTCAACGGTGAATAATATATCAATTCTGCTACGACAATTGATTTTTCTCATCTTTTACCTCTATTATCTGTTTTTTATTTTACCAGGTCTTTTATTGCCATACAAGGATGAGAGCTTAACTGTAGACAAAGGCCTCCATCATCACGGCGAGGAACCCGAACGTCCCGGATATTCCCTTCAGGAGTTGCTACAGCTGAGCAGGTCTTCCACTCAACAGCAACGGTGTACAGCCCTTGTCACCCTGGCCAATATCATGGAGAAGACGCGTAAGGGTTGGTACGACAAGGCCCTGCATCCAGCACCACTGGTCGCGCTCAGTCAGAAGAACATTCTGCTGCTGCTGAGATTCTCGCTGGATGACTCGTCGGTGGCTGTGGTCACGGCGGCTCTGCAAGCTCTCAGAGCTTTCCTGGTCAGCGAGGCGGACGAGGTATGCTTGGACAGACTACATGGATTCGACGGATACGCAGAACCCACCTTGACGCCTCAACTTGAAGACAAGGATACAAGTAGCCTGAAGGATCACGAATTGGCACAGTTGGATACCGTGGCTACGTTACTGAGATCGGATTTTTTATTGAGAATCAGGTACAATTTTGTCATTATTTTTAGTTAAATTCGTAATACTTTGATTTAAATATTGATGATCTTTAAGACTCTTGCAATCACATGACTTTATTATAGTCTTCTTCAAGAGCACAAGAAATTGTAAAACTGATTTGAGTGTAACCATTTGTAGATACATTTTAAATGAGATGCATCCACCACCTGTTGGAGTAACGTGTGCCTTAGAGATACTCATCCGTCTCGCGAGACATTCGCACATTACGGCATTGAATATCTCGTCCACGCCATATTTGTTAGACACCATTGTCCAGAATTTTATACCACTGTCTATAGACCAATTAGGTAAATTAAGCTTAAAGTTATTAGATAGGTTTTAAATAAATCTAAAATCTATTTATTGGATAAATAATTATTGGGTAAGATTTAAGAATCTGAATCTCTTTACAGCGATGCAGGACGCGATAAAGAACGTTTACGGGATTCCCGTAGTTAAGGCGATTAAGTTGTGTCGCGTTCTCGTCACGTATGGCAAGAAGCCCGTCGCGCAGAAATTGGATAACTTCAAAATTATTCAAGCCATCCTAACGTACATTAGCAGTGAGACGGGGTAAGCATTCTCATGCGTCTGCTAATTTTTCATACATTTATTTTATTAAACACATAATACTTTAGCAGGAACAATGGCATAAGTCTCAGCATTGAGAGCCTGCGGCTTTGGCGAATATTGTTGCATTACGAAATAGGATTGGACAGTGTCGCAGGCGCCCAGTTAACTCTCATATCACAATTGCAGCTGTTATTAAGTAATCATGATATTCAAAATACATCCGAGTTGGCATGCGAGCACGCCGCGGCCTTAATTGCCGTGGCGAGTCACGAGAAAACATTAAAACCGAACATCTCTACGTTGCTGGCGAAGTGGAGTACACAGTTGTCGTCGGTATCTAATGTAACGGTGAGAGCAATTATTGATCTGTTCGTCATCAATTTATCAAGAATTATTAAGAAATAATTACCTAAAAGAATGCTAAAAAATGTTAAAAGCTATATTTGTATCTTGTATGTTTCCTTAATATTTATCAACCTTATTGTTATCTTAACACTTATCAATATTTGAGAAGACTTATGAAATGTCGTAAATTTCAGTGGGGTGTTATGAAATTAATCGCAAAGAGTTTATCAGCCGTTGACGAGATTTCCACATTTAAAACAACGTGGCTATCCAATCAGCACGTTTTCTCAAATCTTCGGTAAGAGACCCTTTTTTTTACTACTTCGAAACGTGTGTATAAAAATGACAACTTACAATATTCATTTTCTTGTAGTTCCAGTTCAAATTTATTGAGCGACTGTAACACGACTACGGATCGGGAACCATCCTGCCTTCCAAATTTGAATGTTCTCACAGAGAACGGAGAGTTGCAGCCGATCGTGTCGGTGCATTCATGCATACCATTCTTGGCGACGATAATGAATACGTTTCACAGTAGCTCACGCGTGGCAGAAATTCGTGCATTACTCGAACACCCGTCTTTCCGCAAATACATACGAGAGTTGGAAACGACCGAGTGGAGTTTGGAAAGATCGTGGTACAGCAGAACGGAATTGTATCTTTTGACAGCGGTAGTAAAATCAGCATCCCTTCTCGGGGACACAATCAATAATCAGACAGCGCAAATTGTGTGGAGGATCACCATCAAGCTCATCTCGGCATTGCCCGCGGATGCCACGGATCACGTGAGGGAGCTCCTTCAAATCGCGTTATCGAACGAAAAAGTGAATTTGGAAATGATCACCAACGAACTGGCCAAATTAGATCTGGCGTCCACGGTAGACCAGGTCAAGATAGGCTCGCATTCCGACGCGGCGTCGCTGTACGTGAGATACGTCACGCCGAATGGCGATTGGAATCAAGCGGCGATGCCGAAGGACTGGCTATTCTTGCCGCTGGTTCACATGTACACAAAGTGCAAAAACGATATCAAATTGCAGTCGGAGGATAAGGACAGCGTCCTGACGGTGCTGAGCCTGACGTTGGTCTTGCCCGATCTCATGGAGAAGCTGTCGCCCACTTTGAGATTCAGCAGACTGATACTGGTGTACCTCTGCGACACCATCTACCTGGACAGCGATGTGTCCACGCTGCTGCTGAACGTTTTGTCGAATCTGTTGAGGAGGTACCACACGCGATTGAACTTCCAGACAGAGCTGCCGGGGCTGAGCTCCTTCACCGATCTGTTCATCGCGCTGTGCGAGCACTTCTGCTCGACCTCGTACGGCGACGACGGTTACGCCATGACGTTGCTGGTGGCGGCGGCGCAACGGCACGATCCGCACTATCGAAAACTGCTGTGGTCGGAACACGCGGCCGCGCTGCGATATCTGAAACTACCGCCGGAGAAGTTGGTGTTGCCACTGAAGGAGTATCTCTATCCGGAGGAGGACGACACGTCGCTCATAGAGAGCTACATGACGGCGCTCGTTCGCGGAGTGGTCAGGGAGACGTGGTGCCCGGTTCCCTTCACGATCGCCTTGCACCACTCGGCAATGTATCTGAAGCGCTCGAACAGGCTGGCGGTGCGAATGCGTGCGCAAGTGGAGAAGTTGCGGAACAGAGATATCGCCGATGCATTGTTGCACTACGTACCACCGCAATTATGAATGTAAAATGAGAACAGAAAAGACACGACATGTGATTTTGCATTGTATGTAAATGTATATATTTCTTTTTAGATTTCATACCAGAGTGATTGTTAATTATACATTTATAGAAGTAAGAAGTTGCAAAAAAATTCCGTGCATTGCGATCTCTAAAACTTGATTCACTGTCAATTCTTTTTCGTCATCCACATTAGGACGAGCAAGACTGATTGCAGTGACAACGAACACACAGTGTGAATATTTAAATACATGCACGTCTCGATGCACGTGCCTCGATTGCGCCCACACGATTGGTGCGACTTCGAAAATTAATGTTTAATTCACGTTTGCATACGAGCCATATGACATATAACACCTTCTAATAAAGTATAAACATATAATCGAGAATCACCCTGTATATATGCAGTACACTTATACAACGATAATTTCGTTAAGATTCATTGAACGAGTAGAGAAAGTAGAAACAACTTGCACAATTACAGTAAGCTTAAAGGCGTTAATTGGTCACTTCGATGATTGCCCAAGTTTTCGCGGTGCTTCGAGTACCTATATCGTAGCGATCGTCATCTGAGGACGTTTCTGCAATTAATTTACACACGACAGCGTGCGTGTATCCGCGCGGGCGAGCTATCTCGATACAAAAATCCTCCATCCGCTGAGAAGTGCGAAGATATAAAATAAGAGAGAAGAAGAGAGACGGGAAAATTACCGTAAATGAGAAAAATAACACTAAAGCGAACGCGTTAACAGTACGCGCGAAAGTGCATCGTGCACTTCGATCGTGAAGTTTTACGAAAACTGACACCGCGCCGTTGACGAGTAGGACCAAGTAGGACTTCTGTCGATGCTTACAATTAGAAAAAAAAACGTTCTTCCTCACCGCGGCGCATATTACCTCACGATTTATTCGTCTGACAATTAAGTCTTAATCGGTAATCAATAACGCGTATGTTGGCGTATATTCGACACATAATACATACGTAAAGCGTCATATGTAACAAGTATTTCATTATCGATGTGTTTGTATGTGTTGGAGTTTGTTTTTTTATCATATTGATTCCTACAATAGTTCTCTTCGCTAAATAATGGAAGATATCAGCCGAAAATAATTGTGATTGATTATTCCTTCCAACGTTAGATGTTTATGATTTATCCTGTATCGCGCGAAAGTAGTGTGTAATAATTACTATACGCTAGTTGTGCAATGCAATCGATACTGTATTAACGCATAGAAGCATGGAACTTCTGTAGAATATATTTAAATCCTAATTTTTAAATTTCTAAGAATATAAGAATAATACTCTCAATTTCGTTCAGGCGATTCCTTTGATATAAAATTTCAGTGTTCCTTTGATGAAGAGGAATCCTCAAAAGATCAGTTTGCGATAGGCTTCCTTGAATAACTTGACCCACGCTATTAACACAATGTTGTTAGCCAGCTGGCGACGTTCAATCTCATCAATTACGCGTCGATCATGATGCTTCCACGGAATTTCTACGCAATTTATATTCGTCGTACTAAATTGAAAATACCCTTCTAACGAAGTCTTTCTCATTCAACATAATCTGACGCGACGATTAACTTAAGTTCATTCCAAAGTTTATTTTCGAAGTGTTGGGGCGAATATTTGGGTAAAATTTATATAATTAAATAGGCAAAATTTTCAGGCTCCTGTTTTTCTATATTAATAAATAAATAAAAATATATCGCAATTTTAACAATTTTGGTCAAAATACATTACGACTCGTTATCGATTCCACCTTTATATGCTTATCTCGAGGTTTTCTATATAGGCAAAAAGTATGGACCCAATAAGATTAGGGTTCTTAACTCATCCGAACATAAACCCCCCGTGCAACCTGTGTTTACCATTTACGAGCGTAAAGTATTCAGCCGATCGCGTGCGAGAGGCATCGATTGTGCGGCGCGGCGTCGGGTTCCTCGTCGTTCCTATATGTAACGAGCTGGCAGCGAGCCGATACGCGCCGGTGAGGCGTGATAATGAGACATTTCGTTAAGATTCTATGCCGAGCTTTCTGTAGGTCTCCCGGTCCACCGTGACGAGACGTCCCTCGACGCTCGAGCAATCAAGCTCGATGCAGTGCAATCTGGCACCCCACTCGCAGTGGCTCTGATCATCTAGCCGGTAATATTTGATCTGCAGGCAGGTGGTCAGGAAACCGGAGCCAAGGACTTTCATGGCGATCGGCAGATCCTCTCGGTGGCCGCGCGCGCTCGCCGGGATATCCTTGGTGCTGTGATAAGCGCTGTAGGCGCACGCCGTAGCGTTCCTCGCGCGTTCGATCGCTTCCATCTGTTTCCCTCCGACACTCAGGGACCTGAAAAAATCGGCAGGAATTTTAGAAAATATGTTCTGCGTAAAGCTCTCAAAGTGTGCGCAAGCTCTTAACAATTTGTATTCATATTTTCTATGTCATTTACAGAAGAGAATTGCGCTGAATTTAATAATTATTATGCGCTATAACGTTTTATTTAAATAATTTAAAACCTAAAATAATGGCTCAAGATTAGAGTGACGAATGGAAGACGGAAAGATTGCGTGTCGACTGGATAATGAACGAACGGAGAAACTCGATTATTGATGCACATCCTCGTCGGCATTCCGTTTGATGACCTATTTCTTTTCGACCAAAGCTTATATAGTTATTTATTTCCAAAAGAACATCATTTGCTTTTGCTTATTCGGCTTATTGACTGTCGCTGCAAAGCGAGAAACCCGACAAAAGTTCGAACGAATGCAACGGAAATGACGCGGAGTCTCAACGCGCTTTTATACAACACCGGGTGGAACTCTTTTATTTTTTGTGGCGAAAATAGATGTTTTGCGTGGCACAATCGTTGCCACGTGTGTGTACTTTGGCAATATTTTTTATCACGCTTGGCATAACGTCAAAATAAACGGATCGACGATTATTATGTATACCAACAAATCATTCCTATAAGTCAACTCGTCGTAAAAGTGCGTTTTACAGCGCTTAGAAATAGCGATCTAAATCGGCAGGAAAAACGACTTAAATCAGAAAACTAAATTACGTGTCGCATACGAATGCAGGTTCACCTAACAATAAGAACTTTGTATACAAATTTCAAGCACTATTTTTAATCAATATATTAAACTACCCTTTATATCGATTATACCCTTTCGCAAATTAAAACGCGCAATTTTTACACGGTAAAAAAAAGACGCTTTAATTAAAGAAGAATTTTGTAGCAAATAAAATAAAAAACGTTGTTATACTAATAAAAGATCTTCAAAACATTATTCACTGTACTTCTTAATCCCTTAATTCGCTGACTTCGACTTATATACCGTTAATAACTAAAAGCGCTTACAATTATTGGATAAACGAGTTCAAGGATGATTACTTAATCTCGACTGTGCGAGAACTATACGTTTTGTTGCAATAAAATATCTGCGAGTGGCTGGTCGTTCTTGCTTCACCAGATCCTTGGATCCTGAAATTTGGATCTTACGTCAGGCCGATATTTCTGGACGCTTTTGATCCTTAGATCGACAGATCGATAGATCTTCAAAGCTGGTCCAGTTTAGCTCTGATATATGGATACGAGGCGCACTTGACTCGTGCTTCGACTGGCTTTATTTTTAGAGTTTTCACGAAGGCGCGGCGACGACGGAGGGTTCGCGCAAATGACCTGCGTGCGTGCATCGGCTTTATCGTCCGAAATAAACAATCGCGTGGCAGCAATCGGATCATTACATCTAGAAACGAACGGTCTGTAAATCCTGCAAAAGCAATGAAAAATGGAACGTGAGACAACACATAATACACGATGAGGAGAAATGTTTTTTTTTCTTCTTTTTTTTTCCCCGAAGAAAGTCAGATTTATGAATCATGCAAGAATTATTATAGCACGTAAATGCACTCGCTTTCGTAAATTATAACTTTCTACAAAGTCGCTCGATTAAAATTCTGTCGCAAAGAAAATGAGTATAAAATCTCACAGAAAAATTAAGAAACTTTCAATATATATAATATAGATATACATAAAACGAGATTTTAGATAATATAGAACAAGAAACGATGAATTGAAGACATTTGAAAATATGATTCACGTGTACACAAGTTGGAAACATTTTGCCGAAAAACGAGACGTCCGCCGTGCAGATCTAGACGGGCATAGAGATGCGTCTTGCGGGATACATCGGTCCAGGTTTAAAGATTAAAAATGCATGGTGCAAGAGCTACATCTAAAATAAGAGATGAGCCGGGGAATTGCGCAGTCGTACGTGAAACGTGAACTGGCATATCCGAAGAAATGCGCGCGCGCGGTCGATATATAGCATTATCGCGTTCGTAAAAAATGCAAAATGCCCCGTCGGCTCGTAACATCATAAGCTCGTCAATGTGTCCACATTTCGCGTTCTCCTGCCTCACTTCCGTCCGTAAGGAAATATTAATGCGGAAAACAAGGACGGGGCAAACTTTATTCCGCCGCTTATTACGAAACTTTATTTAATCGTTCGACTTTACAGGCATATACATAAGCCGCATGCGAGGAAATAGGGCGCAGGCGTATATATGCAATAATTAATTGAATGCACAGCGATGAGTAACATGTGCTCCATATTACGACGAATTAATCGTTAATTTGTTTTCAGTGGCGGGCGCACGAGGTTCCCGTCGCGGTCGGGGAATTGCTCGTCGTGCTCCGACGACTAAAATCGAAAAAGCAGGCCGCATGCAGCAAGAGCGCATCGCGTGATTCGGATTAATAATCCGCGCGGCTGTTTAAAATTCCACCGAGATTTCGGCGATAGCCGCGGTCGGGAGGAAAGCCGGATTTTCCGTCGTCGGGGGGGGGGGGAGGCGGGATTTTCTCCATTGTCCGAAAAATGACACGGGGGCGGAGGAAATTGCTCAGTTTTCTGGCGCGGCCGCGCCGACACGCGAGAACCTTTCGTGACTTCTCCGAAGATCAAGCGGACACTTCCCGGACTTCGTGATCGCGCCGGCGAGTGGGTGAAATATTTATGCACATCGCATTTTTGCTCGCGTATATATATAATCTCCATATTCGATTCCGAGTTCAACGTGTGCGAATCACGTGCAAATCGCGCCCGTTCGCCGTAAATCACCGCGGAATGTTGCACGGACGGCTAAAAAGAGAGAGAAAAAAAACAGTCAATTCTAATTTAATTATCAATAACATCTGCCTCTTGTCGTTTTATCACGACTCAATTATCGAATGAAAAGCTACCATGCTAAATTCCTTCCTACCCTTTATTACCTCATATTGATATTAAATTCCTACACGCATTGTTATCTCAAACTTCCAGCCTTGAGTCAATGGTTGGTTGCCAATCATGTGAGCTACAGACAAATCGTTTCAAAAATTATTTGTATGACAACATAGTACAAATTATTTTGGTATTTATTTAGAATATGCGGGTCTCACATATCGATAAAATTATATGCTTAACCGACGCGTTTTTACACGAAACGAAAGAATCTGGAAGAAAAATGCGGCGGTCTGCCTCGCGAAGCGAGATAATTAATCGTTAAAGTTGACGACTATTTAGGTTCGAAAACCTGTCATATCGATTAAATGTAGCGACATGTACATGCCCCGCGGCGTGGTCACATGTCGATTAAGCATAAATTTATTGATATTGGAGGTGAGGCCCGTATTCTAAATAAATACCATTATTTTAAACGAGGTGAAATATGATCATATAATCTCAAAGAATGAAAGAATATACTTACTTTATTTTTTGTACCCAACGTGTATCCACATTTTTCGCTGCTCAATTTTATAAATCGCTTTTGGAAAGAAATACAATTTTATTTCTGAACTTGTATTGTGAAATAAATTCTTACACGTGTGCACGCAACAATTTAAATTTCCTTTCCGCAATTTTTCCATTACGATGTATTAGAAAACTTCAGCAAATAATGCAAATTCCGGCTACCATGGGCGTTCTAAGTCCTACTTTTCCGCTATAGTATACCAGCGCACACAGCGAATTGTGTTGAACATTCACGAAGATTCGATAAACAATTTTAATCCAGAGATAAGCGCGGCGCCTCAGTGTTCTGTCGGCATATATATATATCCCTTACAGAAATTTAATACTGCAGTAAGTGATTATTATTTGGCTAGTGATTAATTACTTATTTTGAGTATTAAAAGTACTGTTTTTAATGAATTTAATACTCAAAATAAGTAATTAATTACTAGCCAAATAATCACTTACAGTATTAAATTTCTATAAGGGATTCCGGTTCATCCGCGATTGTGTGTATATATATATATTCCGCGCGGCGAAGTAATTGCGATTTATTACCGACAATAACGATGCGATCGTTCTCAACGCGATAGTTATCAAGGGCTCCTGTTACCGGGGGGGAAGGTAATCGCAATAGTATATGGGCAATATTTCAAGCCTGAACCCGCTCATACCCGATTGAATTCATGACACACATTCATCAAGTGGCAATAAGCACACGACCGCGGTCGGGGGCGTATACACGAAAGACACATACATCATGTTTCATCGCTTCCGCGATAAGGTTCCCCGGTGTCGTACAACAAGTTGATCGTCCACGTTTGCACCCTCGTGGAACGGGGTCGGGGAGGTTTGTATCACATCGATCAGCCAATTATAAGTAGCACGTGTACGCTGCACGAAGCGCACCGTGTAAAATCACGATCGATCCCTTCCGAGACTGGGACGGGGAGTTTTGCAGTTCAAGGCGATAACACGTCGCGGTCTCTTTCTCGCGCGGGCCCGTCACGGGTCGGGGAGCATGCGGGTATCATTGCAGCTTGCAGCTGGTGCGCTCGCACCGCGTTTAAAGCCTCCGCCTCCACACGTGCCGCCGATTTCCACGATTGTGTTGCCGCCGCGCTCGTGCACGTTTTAGAAACTGTGCGCCGCGCGCGCGAGGGGGTAGTTTATCCCGCGCCCGAGATCACGCGTATATAATGCGATCTCGTTTTATGAAAGCACAGACGGGAAACGTAACGCTTTCCCGAGCTCGGTGATATTATACGTAATTGCCTCGTGTCGATTTAATCGGCTGGCTGCACGCCGATTGTCGCCGTCATTATTCACACGTGTTTATTTGATTTCAACGCTGCGCGCTCCAAACTTTCCTCGATTCGAGTTTAATGCTCGAGCCGCCGGCCGGTGTTTTGCGAGTCCAAGCGCGACACCCCGTTCGTTCCGTTTATGTTAGAAAGTTTCGATCTGTACAGAAAATTTTCACGATGCAATGCGATATGAATAAAATGAACTAGATTTCTAACATATTAAACAAATCTTACCGATTCAGATTTGCTTATCTGCTGAAAAATTACTCCAGGTCTTTAGTTTAAATGTAAAAAAGTTAAAAGTTCACATATTTTATTTAAATTGAAACTGATAAAAATTATTAAACTAATTATAGATACTTAATCTAATATCATTCCGCTTTGTTTTTAGACTAATTGAATGAGGCAACAAAATGTGGCTACAATTAAGTTATTCACTCCTTAAATTAATATTAAAAGTGTCTGACGGTTCAGAGATCTTATTTCGGTATATTGAAAAAAATTCCTGCGAGTCCGACTGAACGCGACAAAGCGTTAGCGCAACTTTACTCGCGATATGACAGAGACGATTTAACGCAGAGATTGGCGATTATATTTTTCCTCCGTAATCCGTTACATACTCAAACACAAAAGTAAACGTTTTCAGTATACGTATTCGGCAGCCGAGTTTATTTTTAGTATTACAGCTAATTGTAAGTTCGGATTATTAGCGATTCTATATCCGAACATATATAGCGAAAAACCGTAATCCTCGTCCCTGGAGCATAAGAGCTCAGACGTTGAAATTTATTGCCGGCTCCTATCCCGTCTTCGCGCTGAAAATGATCGTATAAATTCCTGATGAACCGCTATTAGTCGAGTGGGACTTTTTCACGGTGGTTTATAGACCTCCTTAAAAAAAGGGTAACGGTCGCTATATGCTTATTTCGTGTACTCTGAGTAAGATTAAATAATTTATAAGCGCGCTGTGCAGACCGTAGATTCGTATTCGGGATCAGCCAATCACGACATTTGTTCCAGATACGTGGATTGGATTCTAAATATATTAAAGTTTGGTCAATACAGTTAAATTTTCATTATATAACGAAGAATGAATCGACCTGTGAAATTATAACAGAAACGATATACGTTCAGATATATCCAGTTTGACATACATTTACTTTTTCTCAAGTAAAACTATAATAATACAACTCGGCATAACACCACCGACATCGAGATAACGCGACACGGAGAGTCGCTACTTGGTCCCACTGTTCTCCTAAGAAAGAAAAATCTTCGACGTCTGATTCAAGCGGGGAAGAAAGGGCAGGCAGGAAGAGAGGAGCGACCGACGTACATATATATATAATTGCACATTCACTGTACCCACTGCAGCAGTTGCGGCGGTTTAAAGCTGATGTCGAGCCGATAGGTCGTCTCGCAGCTCAGCTTCACCGTCTTCAGCTGCCGGAACCTGGCGGACGTTTCCATCTTGCAGAAGACCGGCCCGGCGCCCGGTTCCCTCCTGAGCGACAAGGTCACGCGAAAATGTCCATCGGCCCCCATTTAGCCGCCGCTCAGATACCCCATAATAATCGCCCGGAGTCTTGGTGCCCCAAAGAGGATGAGTAGAAAAAAAAAAAGGAGAATATCGAGTGGCCACGTATGCGGGAAACACGCGGTGTCACCGGCGCGACGGCGGCGGCGGCGGTACCGCGTGACGGCGGGCGTTCTGTCCGACGCACCGCTATGTACTATCGGCGAGCCGCGCAAGAAGAGGAGGCGGTGCAACCTGCGCCGCGGGCGTCGCGACGCTCACTGATCCGCCGAACGGAGTTTGACGTTTGCGACGCCGGCCGGCTCGGCGGATTTCCTTCTTTTTTTCTCGTACCACCGTGTATCTTCGTCGGGAGATCCAGACAACGTTAAGCTCCTGGCAATGATAAACGAGGTGCATGAAGCTTTGTTCGAGAGGTCGCGGAGATATTCTATCGCAGGATGATGTATTAGCGTGTATTTAGGCAATTCATGTGAGCAGAAAAGATAAATTTAAGCAGTCTCTTTCTCTCTCAAAATTTACAAGAAAGATAAATTTAAATTAACATGAAATAAATTTGCAAGGCAGATAAATTTAAATTAGCGCGTTAAAATTCGTAAGCGCATGCACGAATAAATAATTAATTTCTTTCGAGTGAAGATCTCAATGTATCGATAGTTTCAAATGTATGAACGAACAAATTTGACTTGCCTCTCCTAAGTCCTAATGCCTGTCATTTCCGATTTTCCGGCAAACAGGTCATCATCGATTGTGTCGCTTACGTTTACTTCAGAGAATATACATATGTATGACTAAGAGTACATCAAAGTAATGCTTCTAATAGCTGCTGCTTATGTGGTGTGCAATTAGGCAGGACTGGGAGAAGGCTCGTGACTTTCCAGCTCTAGAAAAAGTATTGGCGGAATATTAATCAGAACAATATAAATATGTGGAAATATTATTTCATCGTAAATTAAATTCTCAATATCGAAAATCAAATTTACGATAAAAATAATAAAATAATGAAGTGTGCAAAATAAACGGTAATTTAATAAATTTGTCTGGATAAAATAATTATTTAACAATAAAGAGACTATGGCACTCTCTATAATTGGTCTTTTTATTATTTATATATCATAAAATAGATACGTCATAAAATATATCCGCGCGATTATATAAGCATTCGTATTATAATTAATTCTGGCCGAAAGTGCGGAGTCATGTTCGCGCGCGCTGGAACAAGCCGAGGCAAGAGATACAATGATTGAATTCGAATATTTTCCAGAAGTAACATTAATGTTAACGATAGAGGATCGGTAAAAAAATACTGCTATAAAAATATAACGGGGTCAGTACAAGACCACGGTGCTTCATACGCGCGGAGATTCAAGATACGCGACTTGCCTGTGTGGTAAACCTTTTCTGGTTTAAAAAAGAAGTTAGAGCTTTAATTGAGGAAAGTGTTTCATCTAGCGGCCTTGACCGGCCGACTTAACTGCAAACAAAGATCGATTTGGCATGCAACTAAAACAGTTTACGATCCGACCTCTATCGGTGGTGACGCACAAGGGAGAAAGAGAAATATGTTTCCTTACATTAAGGGGCTCCCTCAGTAGTTTTTCGTCGTAATCGCATAAAAGTCCCCAGTTCCCACACACAGGCGAGATACGTCCGCGTACCCGGTCGCAGCAATAAATCAACTGTGTCAAATCTATACTATAAACCAATCTTTTGCGTGATATCACAGTATCACGCAATTAAAGTAACGAACGAGCGTAATTAGCAGGGAGATGTATTTACATGTAATCTCCGATAAAACCGCATGAAATGACGATTTTCTCGCGCACGAACACCGCTACGTACAGAAGCAATCACATGATCGATACTCACTCGAGAAAACTGTGTCTCTAGAGTTCTCGTAACTCTATAGTGTTCTCTTTATTGCGCCTACGTTTCGACTTCAAAGACGCGAGAGTGTGCGAGGTGTCAAAAAACGTCTCTTTACAGTCTCAAGTAAAATTAGAATAATTCCTACTTGATTGTACCATTTCTTATACTCTAGGCTTCCATATATCTCTCCAATCCTGCGCTACGTTCATAATCAGATGCTGTCGTTTGATCTGTCTTTCGTCGGACTCGTCGACGGAAAGCGCGCTCAATGCCTGCCCGACTTTAATGGTCTGACCGATCTGCAGGCAGAATTGAAAGTCTCGCGGCGCCTCGAACAGAAGCACGATCGTTGATCCGAGTCTGAATTCGCCGAACAGCTCGCCTTTGGCGACACGCGCGCAACCTAAACTTGCTTCCTTCCAATGCACGGTTTCCGGCCAGTGTACCGTATTGGTCGCCAATTCTCGGTCGCAATAGACGCGTATGGAGCCCACGTTCGTTGCCCCGACCGCCGCGTAAGCCATGAAGCCGCCAGCCCATTCCCCGACGTACACAACGCGTTCGTTCAACGAGAACAAGTTGGGCAGGTATTTCAGCACCTTCGGATTGACGCTCAGCAACTTTCCTAAGAGAAGAAACAGTAACGGTTTGCTTAGAAAAATAAAAAGAAAGGATTTCTTTTTATTCAGGAAATTTGCAGAAACGAGCCACACCTGGAAAGTGCCGTCGGAATTTTATATTCCAATCGGTAGGACTGTGAAATCGATGATAATCACCCGGTGCCAAGTAAACGATCAATTGATACAGTCTATTATCTGGATTCTTCAGTAGGGAATTAACGTAATCGTCCTTCTGCATCGTTTCTCTTGCGATTTGGTTCAACGTGAAACCGTTCGGATCGCCCAGGAACTGCCTGAGATCGTACGTCGCTCCTTTTACTTGCTCCACGCGGCAGGAAGTCACCGGTCCAAAATAAAGCACTTTACCGTCCGCAGGAGAAGTCTGAAGGAAATTTTTCCAGATATGTTAACTCTCTCATAACAAGTTTAAATAGAAATATAATCAAAATTTGTAATAAATATTTACTATATTTGCATTCTGAGCGATTGGCCTTGCATTTTGTTTGAGCTTTCTGACAAAAAATTCCACCAGATTCGGAAACGCGGACAGATCCAGCTCCACCTCGTCCAGGTCGGCGTGAAAGATATTCGCGTAGAACCCGTAGAGCGTCGGCCTCAGGCCAACCGGCAGCTCGATGCTCGTCAGCCAGCCCCATATCCTGCTGGTCGTCCTCAACGGCAGGCAACAGTAGCACGTCGCCTACGGCGAGAGGACTTTACATTTCGTTAACTTTTACATTTCGACAACGTGACGGAACTTAACGCATAGATGTCTGTCCATTACTATAACGTCATTCAGCAGTTCCGGCCTGTCGTCCACGTCAACGGGATACCCGTGCTTGTGCAGGTAATTCCATTGCGTTGCTGCGAGCAGCGAGAAGCCGACTCCAGTTGGGACGCCGAGCCGCCACCATCGACTCGTATTCCTGACGAATCGCGCACTGACTTGACTTGAGACAGATCGCTCGGCAAGCCTCGCGGAACATTTCGACGTCGCTCTCAGCGAAGAACGACAATATTGGCATCGCCTGGGAGAAGTCGATAGGTTATGTCGGGGCGCAAGATTGCAGGTTAAATTCTCGATTTGCGATCAAACGACAGAAAAACGTACCTGACGAGGAGATCCAGTCTCCATAGATTATTCCTAATCATCCCGCAGCTTGTTTTATTTATTATTTAGCGTATAAATCATATGACGCTAACGTTGCTGTTGCGGGCACGACCGCGTGCAAAGCCGGCTCCGAGTCCGAGTTTTGGCTGCATTCCGAAATTCACTGCTGTGTAAGCACTGTCAGCTGCACTGATATCAGTGGGCCTCTCTCAGGTTTCTCTCTGTTGCTCTGTGTGTAGTTAAAGGCACTGGCATGAGTCATTCGAAATTTAAACAATACGCCGCGAACTTGGCACGCACAATCAAGAATGCCTGATTTTGAAAATAGAAACATTCCGCGGAAACTTATTACAAGCGATCGCATGGTGAAACTAGTCAATTACCACGTACATACGGTTTCTTATAAATATATTGACCAATATTTGGTCAATATATTGACACAATAGTTACTTAGTACAATTAGTAAAATTCAACAAGTTGCACGAAAAATTTGCTTCTAGCAAATAGGCCATGTTGTTAAAATTATCAAATATATATATATATATTTGTACCTTTAGCCGACACATATCAATTATATCATTTGTGTGATCAGTGATGATTGGTTTCGCAATTTGATAAACACGAGTATATATAATAATAGTAAGTTCTTTAATAAAACGGAATACTCATACTGATACTATTTTACATTTCGAGCGAATTATACTTTTTTCTCTCAATATTCGTACACTATGACTGTCGGGCAAAACATTCGGAAATATACGTTTAGCGGCAAATTTTTTACATTTTTCAAAAAATTGTTTACTTCCTTTGAATTTTATTATTCAGGTCTGTTGGTTTGCACTTTTCGGCCGATTTTGCACTCCTCTCGTTTGGTATATCTCGACTGCTCGCGAAGATAGAAGACGCTCGATCTCAACTCAAGATATTAACTATAAATTTATATGGGGCTTTGGCAAGTTTAACTCCACGTGGCAAGAATGACTTTGACTAAAAACTCTGATTAACTGTGAATCCAATCATTAATTTATCAAATAATATCCATACCATTTTGTCAACATAGAATTACCAACTTTTTGTTTAATATACAAGAAAAAAATTAGATTAATGACAACAAATTATATTAGAATTAATTATAATAAGAAACTCTGCTTTAAGTCGATTAAACTTTAAATCGCTTTAAATCGCTGAATAAATTAATTGGAGCTTCATTAATGTTAAGCTAATACGATCATCTCTTAAATATCATAAAAGTAACTTTGGTGTACATATACACATGTGTAAAATATATATTTATCAAATATTTATGTACAAGTCATTCCTTCTACTATACAAAAAAAATTTGTACAAATCTTCTCAAGATTTCTTGAGAAAATCTTGTTTTATAATTATCTGTACATCACAGCTTTTCTATTTTTAAAATCATCAACAATCCCTCAATATTTAAATATATACATAAATATTTACAATGTGTCAAAAGTGTGTCTGAATAAAAGATAATACTACAATATAAGTATGAAAATCTAAGTTTACCATTTTTACATGAGACATCATATGTAACTTTTTCTTGCAATACGCGTTGAAATCAAGTCAGTTTTATTTCTCACGTACCATAACTCACATTCGATGAATTGTAAAATATCGCTATTTGTTATTATTTAATTAATTATTATAACAGTTATCCTAAATATAATTTTTTCGGTGAAAAGCAGCGCACTTTACAATTTCTGATCACGATACTATCTTAGTTGAAAAGGATAGAAGCAACCTGACAATAAAAAGATAGCGGCAAATGAGGCGCATTGAGAATTTCTATGTCATGTGGAAAATATCTTGTTAGTGTATCGTTAGGTACATAGTGAGACGACTTTACGAATCCACAAAAATATCGGCCAATCTCGTTGTGTCCAATCCATTTTGGCGGATGTGCCTTTACTAAAGTCTCTAAAATCAAAAGATCTTTTATATCACATACGTACGCATATAAATGAGATAATAAAAGTATACGTATATATATATATATGCATTTGTAATTAGCTCATACCTTGAGCAGCGTAATACGTATTACCGCTTTCATTGAGGATAACGTAAAATGGTTGCTTCAGAGAAATGGAGTCGTACGAGTGTGGCGGCTGAGAATGATTGTGCAATGTGATTCTGCGTTCATGTAATATTTTCAATATTTCATATTTTGAATCATGTTCTTCATCCCACCAAATTATCACACCTGCACAACTGCATATGTTCTCTTTACATTTTACAGTCATTCCAACTGCATATTTTATTTCTTTTGGCCTTTCTCTTGGGATTGTGACTCCTAGATAATCTCTAGATATTCTCAAGGTCTGAAAAGTGTAGACACCATAATTATTAACCAATATCTTTTTCATATATTTAATAATTAATTCATAAACTTTTACAATGCTCTAAATTGTTTTTTATACTCAAATTGCAATTACACTGTGCAATACGCTCCCAATTTCTTCAAGTTTCTTGATTAAAGGTGATTCAGCTTAGTCTCCTGTGTTTCACTCATCAGGTCACTCTTATTTTTTGAAGTTATACTTGATTGAAGCTTTGGACTTCTATGAGATTACAAAATAGAAAAAAATCGAAAAAATAAAATATTTTTGCTAAAAATATGTTTTATATATCATTTTGCTTGCCATTTATACTCATCTTCTTCAGTTTCCCAGATTCCAGCACTTGTTATTGATTCCTAAATGAAATGTTTCTTTATTTTTTGGATGTCTTGGTGAAAACGTTCGCCATGTTCATCATCACAACTTCCAAGTTTTGCGATGTCTCTTAAAGTACATTTTCTGCAGTCACATCTTAATTTCTTTCCACAAAATTTGAGAGCTGTGAGTGACGTTTTCACCAGGACATCCAAAAAATTAAAAAACATTTCATGGGGAAGTCAATAACAATTATGCTGATTACTGTTGAAATCTGATCAGAGAAACTGAAGAAGATGAATATAAACGGCAAGCAAAACATACAAGACATTAAATCCAGAATTTTGGATATGTACATAAAACATTTAGGCTTTTCATTCAATAAAAGAAAGTCTCCCGAAAAAATTGCGTTTATATTTTTTAAAATTCTACTCTCAAATATCTTTCTAACAATATACAAAACATATTTACAGAATTATTTCATTTTTTCGATTTTTTTCTATTTTACAACCTCATATAACTGCAAAGCTTCAGTCAAATATAACTAAAAAATGAGAGTGATCTGAATGAACCACATATGTCAGGTTACTCAGGAGACTGAGCTGAATTACTCTCAGTCAAAAAACTTGAGAAATGATCAATTTTTGAAAATTTGTTGTACTGTGTTATTACTAGTTATGTACTAGTAATTAATATGATTGCACAATCAATATAAATTTATTAAAGAAGTTCGCTATATTTGTTTAACATACATTTAGTGCATCTGCAAATAGTGGGCATTAATTATCACACACTACATCTTAAATTATATAACTCATTTATAAGATAGTCTTTAAAAAGTCTTTTAAGCAATATTATATAACATGTAAATTGCATATTTTTTATAAATTATCATAATTATGTACCTCATTTTGGTATTGAAGTGCCTTTAGCAGCGTTTCAATTCGACTTGCTTCCACAGACGTTCTATCGTTGTAGCTACTCTGCATACATATGAAAAGATGAGGTTTACTTAAGAACATCTCCTATACAGTTGCTTCACGCACAGATATAAAAAATATAGCAAAACTCGAAGTTTACTTATGCAACAAGTATATTTATACAGGGAACTAAAAAGTCTCTAAATACTCTAAATCTTTACTCATACCAATATTCATTTTACATTGAACACTCAATTATTATTGTATTACGATAAAAACAACTTTACAAAAAAAATAGAAAATTTTATGAAATTTGCTTATCTATATATGAACTAAATTTATATACCAGTAGCCTCTCTAATGTGGTTATGAGACCTGAGACACTTATATCATACTGGATGTAATGGCGACATAGATTTTCAATTGCATCTATATTGTGTGGTTCTACCATATACCGGAATTCCACCAATGAGCGCATTTGTAGGGCCCTGTCATGATGATGATGGTAGTTAGGCTTGACCGTTTGTAAAGAGTTAATCATTCGCAACACCAGCTTAAAACAAAAATTATATATAAGCAAAGTTAAGAATCCAATAAATGAAAAACTACTTTCTTCCATCACATAAAATATGATTCACATTTAATTATCTTAGTTATTACCCTCCCCCCTGTGACTAATCATTATCTACTAATATTTGTATTATTTTCAAATTTAATGATCTATCTAATAAATAAATTACCAACCTCTGTAGGACTAATTTCGTGGTGCTTATTGAAACTTTCTATGGGACATCTTCTACCACGAATTCTGGGACAATCGTCTCTACTTCGAATAAGTCCACCATGCAGGATATCAATATAAAAATATTCCTCTTTAGGATTTTCTGTATCACTATGGACAATAAAAAGTTACATAGTCCACATACGTGCGCGAATATATATATATATATATATATATATATATATATATATATATATACACATCCTCATATAGCCATGTATACCTATGCATGTATAATTATGTAGGCATATGCATATATGATATACAAAGTGTCCCAGGTTTTTCCGTACAAACTTTAGTAGTATGTTCTGAGAAAAAAACTATAGAAATAAGAAAAAAATGTTATGTAAACATAGGACTCAACATGTTTTATTAGAAAGTTATGTATGAATACAAAATGTGTAAGAAGCAATTTCACTTAAGTTTGCATTTCAAGAAGAATCAGATAAAATAATCATTATCAAAAGGAATCACTTATGTATACGGTGTGTCATTTATGATAAGACTGCTATTATTTCTTCAATACGAAATTCTAACTTTTGCTATAACTTTGTAATAAAGCATTTTGAGACCTATGTTTATATAACACTTTTTTTTCTCTTATTTCTGCTCATAAAACATATCATTAAAGTTTGTACGGAAAAACCTGGGACACCTTGTATATGGTATAAACTTTGGAAAATAAGATGCTTCTAAAGCTAGAGTTATGCTTACTATTTCGGCTTCCAACTTAAAAAAAAGTGAGTAGGAAAACATACTAGGTCACAGCGTACACCAAGTCTTCTTGCTACGCTCTGGAATATTATTGCCAGAGACATAGCGTTACCAACTTTGGTTTCCAAAACCTATGTATCACATAAATTATAATAGAAAGATATTAATGTTTGTGATATAATAGTATCAGTATAAAAATACGCTCATAATGCAATAGTAACATAATATAATTATAACATATCACAATTTGTAACTTACCCAATCTATAAGGAAGTATTCTGCTATAGGGTCTAATAATTCGTTAGACTCTAGAACCGGAGGCCCACGAAAATGTAATTTATCAAATAAAACTGTTCGAAGTACATTGATAATCTGCTCTTCGTTTTTCCTGCTCCATTGATTGTCGTTGATGTTGTATTTCCAAAAAGAAAACTGCTTAACGGATGTTGAGAATATTGGATGATCGCAGTGCGCGTTTTTAAGGTCCTCCAATACCTGCTGTGCGATATTGTCCAACGATGTTTCCACTTCCGAAGTAAAGAAACGTTTCAAGGGTTGATACCATCGTGCTACGATAATAGCTACCAGTTCTAAAAGCTGCTGTTCTTTGGGAAAATTCATAAATGTCTGCCATACGTCCTTTAGATGACGCTGATGTATATATGGAAGAAGTTTCTTGCTGTAATGTTGATGTGTCAAGTTACCGTTTGGTAATCTGAAAGGTATTAATGCAGATTAATTATATGATCAGGTTATATGTTTGTTTGCGATATTAATTTATTAAATCTAAGATTTAATAATTTATTAAATCTTACCCTGGTGTCATTTCAATTAGATATATTAATTCATCCACGAGGAGACAATAATTCATGGTATAGGCGCCCTTATTTGGCCAGAATAGGAGATCCGACTCCATCAGGTCAACGTCGGCTAGCTCGTCGTAGCAAAAGAACATATCAGACATCAGCGATAGGTAACGCCGCAATTCATTCCTACATCTTATGCTCGCTTTTATATCGTCCTTAAAATTTATGTCTTCATTACTTTGTATCCGTTGGTCATAAAGTTTCTTCAAATGAGGCCATCTAATGCAAAAATATTCTACGTTATTTTCAAGAATATTGTAAGGACTAAAATATATCTATGTATATGCAGAGTTAATGCAGAGTCAGCGATAAATTTAAAAGGCATAATTATATATAAAGTGAGACAATCAGGAAGTTGTTGAAATTAAATAGTTACTATTTTGTAGTAAGTAGACAGAATGTACTGAATCAAAGGCTACTCTGTAGACAAAACGTATCATTTTCATTAGTATATACATAAAAAATATATTAATGTGCAAAAAAATATAATATTTATAATCTTGTAAAGAACAGTTAAGAATGTGTATGTATTTAATGGTTTTTGAAAGCGCGATTATGCCGATTATATAGTACAAATTCAGACAGTCATTATTTTTTAGTCCTTGAGCCAGCACAATCACAGCCAAACAGCCAAATTATCTGTCTTTTCTCGTATTTACTTTTACAAATTCTCTTTTTATATTGCTATGCTATGTTAATAAAATTGATGGGACTCTTCTATAAAATAGTATCCAATTCATTTCATCCTGTCTATGTATTAGAGATTAAAATATAACATTGCAGTTATCCAATTCCAGCAATCCTTCCCGATTAACATTTCAAACAAATGCAAAGAAAAATAATTGTTCAAAATAATAACTTTTTTTTATATTGCAGCCTATTGGTTATTACATTTACAAGTTTCTATCTGTATAAAAAAAAACTCTGATACGAAAGACACGTGATTTATTTCATTATTATTCGGAGGTCAGAAAACATTGGAACTCTATATAGAAACTTCTCGTTAATGCAAGCATAATATTAAACTATTTCTAACATAAATATATACATTTAACGCAAAATAATGCAAAAATTTCATTCAATTCGTCTTTCTGTTTAGTACTGTATAAAACAGAATTACATGGAATATCGTTCGTTTCTAACCTAGTTTTAATCTTAATCTTTATTTGCAGTTGGAGACACGGTGATAAGATTAGTCCTATTTCAAATAAAAAAAAACCTTTATTTGTTTATTAAAATCGAATTGTTTTTAACGATAAACAAATTACGAGGAAAAAAAGGCGGCAAATCTGAAGAATAGTGGCCTCCTCACCGATTTGGCTGAAACTTAACAATATTGTGTGTATTTTTAATTTCTCTTCGCCGAGTATATTCAAAAGAAGAGAAAAACATTAGATGCTTTCCATTTACATGAAAACTCAGATAAATCTAACTTGTGGCGTCATTTTGTCTTTATTATTCATTATAATTGTAAAAAAAGGATAGAACGACGTCACAACTGAGAATTATCCCGAGTTTGGATGTAAATGGAAAGCAGAAAGCACCTATAGAGTCAAATGTAAACAGAGAAATCACGTGTTCACGACGTGTTTGTCGTTGAATTCACGTTCCGAGTACTTAAAATAAAACTTATCGAAATTGCGATAGGAATCTCGTGAAAACGGGGCGAGGTTACCTTTGATAAAACTTTCTCTGCCACAGCGGATTGTTGTCGTCGACCACGGCGAGAAATCGCCTGCACGTCAAGCCGAAGCTCACAACATCCTTGATGCTAATGTCCTCCAGCTGCAGGATGATTTCGATTAACTCGTTTGACAGGGTCGTTATCGTGGTCATCGCGACAAGTTCGGCACGAAGGGGAACTGGGGAACGTGAAACGTGATATCGTTCGCATTGAACGCGACGGCGACGTAAACTTGTCGATTGTCGTGCTTCTTGAGTTTATTGGCTCTTGTCCTGCCTCCTTTCAAAGGATAATAAGTACGGCGTCGATTGTTGTGCGACTGGCCGCGTTAACAATTGTACGGAGCAACGGAGCAGTTTACGGAGCTTGCTAGGATTCTGTTCGAAATCGAGACGCTGTTTATAACTTATACGCACACTGCGAGAACTGCGCTGAACTGCGCTGCGACTTGCGACACCACTGACCAGCGAGCTGACCACGCGACAATTGGCGACAATCGCGACACTACAGGTTTGTTCGCGTCGCATATTCCAATGTCTCCAATATATCCCCCCAATATACACCAGAGACACTATTGGATCACGGATAAAGGGTGGCGATTGGAGCAGATGAGTTTTTGGAGTGCGTTGGAGTGAGTAAGATCCAATTTCACCAACCACGGTTAGCTTTAGCTTTGACGGTCGACCACGGTCGACGCTCATTTCAGCCAATCCAGTGATTAGGTTATATTTCGCGGCCCTCTGAAATCTATCACGTGACCAGATTTGACGCTCGAATCGAGCGTCGAGCGTCATCGTAAAATCGCACCTTCAGGTTTCTCCACTGTGGGTTTCTCTCTGGTTCCGCTATTTCTTTCTTCATGGA
The DNA here is from genome assembly GCA_030770255.1 of Temnothorax ravouxi. Classification (NCBI taxonomy): domain Eukaryota; kingdom Metazoa; phylum Arthropoda; class Insecta; order Hymenoptera; family Formicidae; genus Temnothorax; species Temnothorax ravouxi. The sequence goes on from JASTWP010000407.1 coordinate 34,662, forward strand.
GATGCAGCTTTGATTCACGCAATCGCACGCGTGCGCAAAACACTCACGCAGTCACGCATAATATGGTGGATAGGATATGTGTATGTACGTGGATACTTGGATAGTGAATATACGTATAATTCTAGGCGGAAACAAGTAGAATTGACACAGCTTGTGCAGCTTGTGGTTTGCTGTCATTTGCTGTCGTCGATTGTGTGATTAATTGGATCCTGATATTGTCGGATATTGTATCGACGATTCGGCTAGTGAGTGGTGAGAGCGATACGTAGCATCGCCACGATATGGGCTCCAATAAACGTCACAAAACTGAAAAGACTCGCGATGCCAAGAAGAAGCGTCATCGTAGCCGTTCCAGAAGCTACACGCCCGACCGTGAGAAGTCCGAGAAGCACAGGCACCACAAGAAACACCGGAGGAAAGAGCGCAAGGACTATGATAGCGATGGTAAGACAATCCAGTGGTATTCTTCATTTGTATTATGAGAGAGTGGATATATGTATTACAGGAGATTATATATAATACGAAGAATTATGTCTATATATAGTTGTATATAATTGGAGACAAAAATTATATATTTATCCACAATTGTAGGAGAATAAGATTTTTTCTCTCTTTTATTTTTAGTTGAGATTGTTAACGCTCCGCCACCACCAAAAATATCAAAGTCATCGCATCCATCAACACCTCCGCCACCTGAGATTTCTAAACAGCGCAGTCCATCTCCCACTAAGGGTGGAGCGTCGCAAGCCTCGTTATCCATTGAAGAAACCAACAAGCTTCGTGCAAAGTTAGGGTTAAAACCGTTGGAAGTGGATAACACATCCAAGGATGACCCGAGCAAAATCAAAGATGATCTGGGCGAGTTTTATCATAAACCTGCGCCAAACAACAGCGATAAAATGAAGGTGCAGAAGTTGAGAGAAAAGATAGGTACTCAGAAGGAAAAGAGACAAATTGAAGCAAATTTGTCGAAGCTGAAAAGTTTGGGTGAATGCGATTCCGACGACGACACTCACGCATGGATCAACAAATCTAGACAGCTAGAGGAAGAGAAAAAGAAAGCAGAAATGAGAGTAATGTCTTGATATAACTCTTAGTATCTTTGTTTATAAACTTATAAAGTATTACGTTTCAAGTTGTAATAGCACATATTTTTGCAATTATATGTATATATATATATATATATATATATATATATATATATATATTACACACAATAATTTCATATATTGCAATATTTTATTAAAGTTAGTTCACATATTTTGCTATAGATTTGTTAAAAGTATTTTATTTTAATTTAAGGCAAAAATGCTGGATCAATTGGATGAAGAATTTGGAATTGGTAATTTGGTCAAAGAAGAAATGCATACTGCCCGCAATACAGCATATACGGCAAAAGATTTAAAAGGTCTTAAAGTCGAGCACAATATTGTAAGTGTAATAACATGTGATATTAATTGTTATATAAGCTCTCTCAGGGCTTGTATATATGTATATGCATATAAATTAATGTTCTTCATTTTTTCGAATTGTAATAAATTCTGAACGGGAAATATTTTGCAGGAAACATTTGAGGAAGGCAAAAGTATAATCCTAACGTTGAAGGATCAAGAAGTATTAAGTGAGAGTGATGATTTACTTGTAAACGTGAATATGATTGACAATGAACGCTACAAGCGTAGTGTTTTAAATAAGCTTAAGAAACCTACGTACGATCCATACGACGATGAAAATTTCGACGAATATGGATTTCCTAAGAATAAGATTTTAGAAAAGTACGACGAGGAAATTGATGGTGAAAAAAAAGATAACTTTGTGTTGGGTACTAATCATGCGGTAGAATTTAAACGACGTCAGATAGAGACGGTGAAGCAACGCTTAGCGAATAAAAAACTAGAAACGCTACAAATGGCAGAACCGAAATTAGCGAGCGAATATTATAATGAAGAGGAACTTGCAAAATTCAAGAAACCAAAGAAAAAGGTAGAGCATTGCTTTCTAACGTACTTAGGTATTCGGTAGATTAATGTTCTTTAAACACAGTTGTCTGATGCAGTTATATATTTAATATATTTTGTATTCATAATTTATTTTCAAAATAATGGTCTCTGTAATTGTATAAAATATAATGTGATTGTAGATTCGGAAAATTAGAACGAAAAAGAAACTGAAGGCTGATGATTTAGTTCCTGTGGACAATGATTATCTTAGGGATCTTGGAAGCAGAAGAAGAAAGAAACCTGAAGATTTGAAGGATAACGATACCTTAGATGACGACGATTTAGAAGGTAATTGAAAGATATTTATATAATTTTGTAAAAATTAGGAACAAGTAAACATTTGATTAGACATCTATAAATTGTTAGTATAACACACTTTGTAGCAAAACACATTTTTTACTCAATTATTATCTATATATATTCTATATATAGATAATATGTATATTAAATTATATATATGATTTATGTTCTTAATGAATTATATACTTTATTTGATTTATCAAAATTCTTGTGAGCAGGTCCCGCAGAAGATTTTACCGGGATAAAACTTGAAGAAGACGAAAAAGAATTAGAGTTGCAATTAACTTTAAAAAAAACTCAGCGTTTGAAGGAGGGCCATATAAGTGGCATCCAAAAAACTGTTGAAACAATAAAGCAAGAAATTCTTAACTCCGAGGAAAATCAATCTGGATATATCGTTCTTAATTCTACCGCAGAATTTTGTAGAACCTTGGGTGATATACCCACTTATGGACTCGCTGGAAATAGAGAGGAAAATGGGCAAGAACTCATGGTATATGCTAAACAAAACGTATTACTGGCTATATGTGTTAGAATAACATTGCATTTATAACATAATATAAATGTTGTAGGATTTTGAAACGGACGGAATTAAAGATGAGCCACCTGTAAACGAAGAAGAGGACGATGGTCGTGGTGCTTGGAACGCAGTACATCTAGGTATTTCGCATATTGTGTTTGCAGATTAACTTTATTGGCTGCGTTCGGGGAGCGTGCTATCAGCGCTATTGCATCATTCTATCTTTATCGCTCATCAGGTGTAAAACAAGGATGGAATAAGCAAATAGCGCTAATAGCGCGCTCCCCGAATCCAGCTTATATAAAAGCTGATATATTAATGCATTCCTACAGCTCATAAATTTGCTCTTGTATAATAGAGACTTTTTATGTAATAACGTTTTCTTTCCTAAATGTATATTCTATGTAAATAGATGAGAACACCTCGGAACCGGTTGTAATGGAGGCGGCAATTCTAGACGCCGAGCCGTCACTCGGTCATGGGGTAGGTGGTGCTTTAAAGTTGGCTATGAGTAAAGGTTACTTGCAGAAAGAGGACAGCAATCGCCCTTCGGCGTCGCGATTCGCACATCTGCAAGCTCAGAACTACTCGATAGAGGACAAAACATACGGGTAAGTGAGCAATATATTACTGTGATTCGATGTACGATGATCTCTTACGTGTTTCTACTATGTGTCGCGCGGAGGAAACACGTAAGAAATGGTTCTTATGTCGAATGCGCTCCTACAAGTGATTGTGTTAGACAAGCCTCTAGTGAATTTCAAACTGTCAGTTAACAGTTTTAAATAGAGCCCGGAAAACGGTGCTCGGAACGGGTGATCCGCTACCACACTACGAGAGTTTACCGCTTAATCGGAGGTGAACACAAGGCCAGAGAAGAGAGTAGGATTTGTTAAGGTATGTTTATGTTATGCGATTCCGTTGTTGTGAATCGTCCTAAGATTCTAGACGAGTTGTGGACTTCTCCTCCGCTCGCGGGAAGAATCAAGTGTCGGATGTTAGATTGCGGAATAAGCCAATGTCAAGATAGAGGTTCAAGAAAGATTTGCTTCTCTCGTCCCTGTACAATATGGCTATAATCATTTTCTATGAAAGGCTTGCATGTGTTTAATACAAATCAACATAATGGATAATTTTACGTGGCCATACAATCTATGCTCGTTTTAAATATTGAAATGTTTAATATTTTGGAGCGCACTTGAATTGTAGATAAATATAAAAATAATGAAAACAAAAGAAAACATATATCTTTATTTGCATGAATTTTAATATTTGTTTTCATGTCAATATATGGGCGGTATTCATAGTTGGTTCTTATTTCAAGACCGTCTTAAATAATGTCTTAAGATGCTAATACAGCTCTGTGATTGGTTCATAACGTCTCAAGATCGTACTTAAGACAGTCTTAAATATAAGAACCGACTATGAACGACCCATAACGTAGAATACAATTTGCTTATATTGAAAAATGCAATTAAATTATATGATAGTTAAACACAGAATTTAAATAATATACCTTGAAATTATTTTAATTTAATCGCATAATGTAATGTATCTTGAAGATTCACGAACATTATAAGACTTTATAAAAACTTGTTTATACTGGTAGTGGACACAAGTTTCAGGACACCGTATTTCAAGGGCTTTAATTTTTTTTTATTCTTCTGTAATACCGAAACCTAATTATATAAGACAATAACAGTCGTATTTATCTAGCTGATACCTTTGATGAAAACTGACTTAAATTTTATAGATAAAGAGCTAACAATTCGAGATATGTATTTCATTTGCTCGTTCATGTATTATTTTTGTTTTAGGGATGACGACAAGTTCGGCAGAAGAGATCGCTTTAACGGACCTACGTCCGATTTTAAAGAAAAGGATGGTTTCAAACCAAATGTTAAGCTTGAATATATTGATGATGATGGACACGTCTTGTGCGCTAAGGAAGCTTTCCGATATCTGTCGCATAAATTCCATGGGAAAGGTCCAGGAAAAAATAAGGTTTTTATATCAGATTATATTAACTAAAATATTGTATATATATACGAATACTTACTTGATGGCAATATTCGTTGTTATTTTAATCAAAATTAATATTCGAAGTTGTAATAATTCTCCAATATTTTAGGTGGAGAAAAGAATGAAGAAAGCTGAACAAGAAGTTTTAATGAAACGAATGTCTTCAACAGACACACCATTAGGTACATTAAATTTATTGCAAGCGAAACAAAAGGAAACACAATCACCATATATAGTGCTTAGTGGCAGTAAACAGATGCAAACGTAAGAATACGCAATTTATTTAAAAATAAATTAAGAATTTCCTAATCAGTAGTTTAAATATACCTATAATTTTCTTTTTTATTATAGTCATATTTATTATAGAAATAAAAATTCTAATGCAATAAATTTTTTTTTTGCAGGACCAGTATAGCTAAAACAAAACATTAATTGTATATAATCTTATGTATAATATATTATACATATATATGGATTGTACATATGTATATGTAGCATACATATGTATAATCTTACATGTGTATAATGTAGCATCTGGAAATAAAAATTGAACTCTCTTAATTCAATGTGAAGATTATAAACTAGAGAAATAGAAAGAAAATTAGTATTTTTCTCAATTAATGACTCGCGAACATATAATAATAAATACTCAGAGAGTAAATTTATGATTCAAATTCAACCAGTTCTGCGCCTGTAAAGCTTATTTCACTCTGTAATGTATCATTGCAAAAGTAACAGTGAGAGTAATAATTTTATAGATATTACTTTATACAATAAAGCATACTTCACAAATACATGAATATATTCCTTGATTAAATCACATGTTCCATAATATAGTTTTTAATTATTCACGTTATATATTACATTGATATATAAAAAATAAATATAGGAACAAAAAACACCCCAAGAAAGAATCTAAATAGAAAAAAGATAAATACAATATTTTATCTCACGAATATAGATGTAAAGTGAGTTATTTCATTACTTTTTTAAAATATGCATCATATATTTAATAAAATTTGTTACTTATGTAAAAAAATTAAAATACTTATTAAAATTATTATTAATTTATTTTTATTGAATATTTTCAATATTTTTATTTATCATCACAATAATATTAGCAAGTCAACAAAACATCAATGGAAATTTTAAATATTTCTTAGTTTGCAATACGAAATACAAAATATGATCTATACTATACTATGATAACAAACAATTGCATATAGGATATCTTTATTTTCGTCATAAGATGTGATTATATACTTGCATTATTTCGTTACAAATAGTATGTCACTACAGTTATATATGTATCACACTAACTGATAAAATATTACAGAGCCTGAATACTACAAAATATAATTTTATCATTTTTACGTATACCTCTATTTCACATTAATGTCTGTCAAAACGTCAATTTTGGTTATTTTTTATAAAGATTGAGTGATCTATACTATTCTCTAATTTACAACGCTCTAATTTGATATGGATGTTAAATATCGCTAATGCTACTGTCGCAAGTATCAACGATGGTAAAACTTTACTGTAAAGAACAGAGAGTATATATATATATATATATATATATATATATATATTAATTATCCCTGATATCACAAGGCTTGTTTTGTGCAAAAATAGTAATACTTAAGTTCTTTGAATCTTACAGTGCATATATAGCAGCCTATACATTAATGGGTTTATCAATGTTTTTTCAACGATACAACTGCATCTACACATGTGTATATATATATATATGTACGTAGTACATTATCCATCTACATACATACGTATTTATCTCTAACAATAAGAGTAACTAAAATCGTTTTTATCTTACTATAAAATATATTTTAACACAGAGAAAGTTTGGCACTTCCTTTGGCAATCTGAAACTGGTTGCACTGGTCTCTTTAATACCTTATTTTCATATCTATCTTGTTTTCTGAAACAATGGATTTTCAATCGATTATATACCTGCACGCGAGATTTTCAAATATAATGTTCAATATTGTTTCAGTAGAATATTTCGCTCTTATAAATTGTAATGTATTGCCAAACGTCAGATCTGAATAAGAATCGAAAAGAATTATTTATCGCTCTCGCACATATAAATTAGCTAGTTTTGAAACTTGCCTGTTCAAAAACGCGGAAATGAGCAATCAAATATAAAGATGCAATCTTTACTTTAAGCTTCTCATCACCAGTATCGTTTTAAATATATATTTTTTATGAAAATTCTTTTCGATAAGATGCTCTTTGAAGATGTATTTGAAAGTAACTGTTATCTGTTTAGAGAATCGGAGTTTTGTTCGGGCTTCTGTTTGCTACTATCTTCCTGACAACTCTGACTAGATTTCACGGGTTTGATAGACTTTAGTTTCGTGGTTCCGCTAAATCTGAAATTTACATCGCTACAAGTATCGAGTGGATGTATGGTTCCTGTCAAATTTGTTAACGAATCATTACTTGTAACTTCGAGTTTGCTAGTGGGAACCTTTCTTACAGAGCCTAATTCATACGCCGACTTCGACGGTTTCAACTTGAGTTTTAGTGGTAACGATATCGATTTCTCCAAATTGGTAGCTGGAACCTTTAAATTACTCTCGTTCTGTGGAAGCGGATTGTTTGCCAGATTCATAGTATCCGTAATTTGAATGTCGATGTTGACTGTTTTAGGATCATTCTCATCGTTGTTGCCTCTTACCGCTTGTTCTGAATACTCGTTTCTAAGAGCCGCTAATTGCGCGCGTTGCCTCTGTATGTGATTGTGCGAGTTCGAAAAGAACGAAGAGACTTTCTCTAATTTCGTTGCTAAATTGGGTTGGCTCAGAGTCGACTTCAAAGGAAACGGTGTGTCCATGCTGTTATTCCTCAGAAGATTTTGAGATTCTCTTCCAGTCGAATTACTTTTTATCATTCCGTGCTTGTTGTCCTCAATGACTTTTAAAGGATATGATTTGGTGCCAGCATTACGTCGTTTCTCGACCATACTCAGCTGTGCGATTATCCTGCGAACTTCACCAGGGACTTCAATATCGGCACGTGTATCCGCTAATTGCTGAATAAACGCGCCTAATGTGGCCACCGTTACTTCAAGGCTGCGATTCTGAGATTCAAGTTTGTGAATAGTCGCTTGTTGCATTGAACGTGCCGTTTCGAGCCTGTGCAAGTTGCTCATAGTAATCTGTAATAAAATTCCAGTATTATGGCGATAATAACAGAGAAGAGAGAAGTAAAAAAGGCAACAGAATAATATCATATAAAAATAAGGTAAATTTATTGTAAAATTTAGATTAAGGGTAGGAAATTATATCTAAAATTAATTTTATGAGATTTGCCTTCATAATTTATGATCCATAATCTTTCATATATTTAACTGCAATTATTCTGTATTTTACATGGCATTTTAATATCGACAATATATCTATTAATTGCTAAATGAATATGTGATTATCATTGTTTCAAAATTGCGATTCTAAAATTCATGTACCAAAATCTCGATATTTGATAAATGTTTCTCGAATTACCTCAAGTTGTTCGCTAAGCTGCGCAACTTCTTGCGTGAGTTGTTTATTCCTTAATTTAAATCTCTCCAAATTCTCCATTTGTGGCTTCACTGATAACATTTCCTCTTGAAGCACTTGGTATTCTACTCTGTATTCGTTCAATTGCTTTGTGATTTCCAAGTCGGGATAAAATACACGTTTCATTATGCGATCTAAGCTTTGTTTGTCTATTGCTGGCACACGTATCTGGAATCAAAAATAGAAATATAATACCGTTGATATTTATACAAATTCACTATTTCATTTTTTATTTCTTCCAAGTTTTTGTCATTGCTTTCATTTTTTATTTCTTATAATTGATATTAAGGATTAGAATATCATAACTTTACCTTGAGATACTCCATAATTTCTTCAAAACTATCGCAACATAATAATTGATCTTGATGGTCTTCTAATAATGCGACCGATACACGGAAAAGGACTTCAGAGCTTTCCAGAAACAGCAAATCTAAAAAAGTAAAATTAATTATATCACAACATCTTTATAAACCGAATATATATTATTGTGTGTGTGTGTCTGTGTTAAATGCAAGAATGTATCTTACCAAAAACTCTGGTTACAAAACCTAAAGGAAATTGGCTGGAAAACAGCGTCAATAACCACGGAGCGGCATATAAAGTAGGTGATACTTCATGTTTGTCAAAATGATTGTAAATAGCTGGCAAGCGATCGTGTAACAGCCTAGATAGTTGATATAAGTGTAATTGCAATGCTGCCATATCTGGTAAGTACAATTTTCTAAGTCCTCGGCGAAACATTAGATGCCGTAATAAGAAAAAGGCTTGATCCTCCGCCATCTAAGAAAATTAAGAAATAAATATTTTATATAAAAAACTGATTATTGTAGAACAGAATGCAAAATTGTAAAATTATTGAATAAATTCTTAGATAAATTATTGGAGAGTAATGTAAAACTTAAAATTACACTCACATGCAATAGAAGTACTCCAGCGACAAAACTGAGGCCCTGACAATAACCGACTTCGTGATCTAGCAAAGAGTAGGCCTTCAATAAATTGAAGAGTGCTAATTGACCAGGTCCCAAGGGTGAACTAAAATACGGGTGACTTGGGAAAGTTCTTCCCAAATCAATAAGGATAGCATGCTGTTGAGATGTGAGTTGCTTCAGGAGAAGTTCATAGGGTGTGTTATAATTTGGAAACTCTTGAGTGTTTATAGGCGGTTGCTTCAAGCAGAACTGTTCAGCTAGAAACTGCCAAACCTCACCTCTTTTTCCCTTCGGTACACCTATATTCAAAAGAATTTATTTCATATATATATATATAGAGATTAAACAAAATATCAAATTTTAGAATTATACATAATGCTTGATTGAGATGTATTTTCATTTCTAGTTACCTTGCTTAATAGCGTGTAAAAGCATTTGATTATCACATTTAGTAGAGACTCGCGATTCTTTGCTAACAAGAAGATCCCAAACTTCCATTACTTCACGCGCACAGCTACTAAGCTCGTCGTATTCGAGTTTGATCCTTTTTACCGTTGCCTCCTCTTGACGTTCTGACATTTTATTAGGAAATTTAGACAACATGAATACATATAAAATAAAAAAAAAATTAAACATATTTTCAGATACAGGAGTGTTGCGTCCTCTAAGCTTACCTCGAAGCTTTGCGTTCTCTTTTTCCATTCTTATAAGTATTAGCTGTTGATTGATCGCTTTCTTCCACAAATCTCGCAATTCTTGTTTCGATCTACGTTTAACGGATATTTCCGAATTTTTGAGAATATTGATTTTTTCAATTTCTGTAGCGTTATGATCTTTATTCGGCGTCACAACTCTGTTTAGTATCGTTTGCCGCCACGAACTATTAGGTTGTATCGTGTTATTGCCATCAATCTCCGTGGGGGACGTTTTTGGTGAATTACCAACTTTTAAAAAACTGTGAGAAATATAACAAACGAGTAAAAAATAAATGATAAAAATATTAACAAAAATTTCCAATAAAATTATACTAACATGTCCATCATGGAACTCTTTGGTCCGTTATTTACAACTATTTGCTGTTCAGGCGAAACACGCAGTGATCTCGGTCTACTGGAGTCCGGCGAAATGTCCAATATAGACGACTGTCGCGAATTATCTGGACTCTGACTTCCATTCTTTTGTATTCCCGTATTCAAGTGATTCGTATCTCTTAATTGCGGGCCTAAGCCAAAATCGTCACGCGAACCTTTTCTCTTCATGAGATTGTCAAAACTATTTGTAAGAGAGCGTTTTGCTTTCATAAATATCGTGCTACCAACGCCGACACTTAGATATTGATTGAGAAATTCACTCCTGCAATGTAAAACATTATGTCAGAGTGTTTTATTCGCAAAATATATTTTGAAACTAACAGGAGATTTGTACTTATATATATCTAGTAGTTTATACCACATTACCTATTTTCAGCCGTATCATGTACATGTCTAGCTTGTTTTGACTCGCAATGAGCACGCAATAGTCGCATTAAGAATTGATTTTGCTCTCGTAGACTCGAGGAGCTTGCACCAATGTTACCCGCAGCCTCGGCGCCTTTATACTTGCTCACAACGATCTCCTGCTCGTCTTCCGGCAATAATTCCATACGGGAAAAGATAATACTTTGCACTCTTCTATCATTTTGTCCTAAAAATGATATGTACATATAAAATTGAGTGAAAAAATACACATTATTCTTAAATACAGTATAAAATCTTTACCTTCAATTTCTTGGCATAATTTATTATACCAGTACATAGGACAGTGATCGCAAGAAAATACAGGATACTTCTCCTTTCTTACAACGTCGCAAGTCGTAAGAAACGCTTGACTAATCGCTGCAAAGAAAAATAAAAATTATTATTAGCATAACAAATTTATAATTCTAATAAGAATAATAGTGCATGAGTCTTACTGTGTCATAGATAAACTAAAAAATCTTGCCTGCAACAAGGTCATCTGCGACTGATCCGGACTGGCATTTGAAGACATACCCGATGAAGTATTCTGATTCTTTGCAAATAAATCCAAGGTGCTCGGGGTTTTTCATGCCTTGCGCGCAACTGGCTATATCTTTTAATTGTTTGTGCAAAAGAACCTGCTTTCTATCAGGGCTAATCAATCTCAGATCAAATCGCCCAACCTAGGAAATATAAAATTTATGTATGATAAATAAGTCTAGAAATTAAATGTGTTCTTTCTCTTCTTCTTTTTGTTATTATATCAATACAATTTATTTATGTTAAATAAATTGATTTTTATATATGTTCAATTATTATTAATGTAGTATATGTGACTTTATATTAATAACGATCGTAGAATATATAATTAATATCAATACAAACAAAATGCAATTACAACAAAATTTTTTTTTATATTCTGCACCTGAAAAACCATAGTGCGATTGTGATCATCGTTTCCTTTAAGAATAGAATCTCTTCTGCCGTTTAAAACACTGCCAGTGGACGCTGCGCGATTTCGCATGATTTCAGGTACAGTGATCTTAGTATTAGCGGAAGATTCGGACGTCCGATTCTCATCACGACCATCGTTTTCTGCGAGGTTGGCGGTTGTTTTTGGAAAAGTCTCCACGGACCCGCTTAAAACTGGCGGTATTCCAAGCGGATTCACGCTTGGAATTAAACTGTTTCCCGACACGTTCTCGATACTGCCTGATTCACTGGCGGTAGATTCCTGAAAATGTAACGGTAAATTTCCTCTTCTACTTGGTGAAAATCCAATCATTTGTTTGCTTGTGACAACTATGTGACTCTAAAGACAAGTACAAGAAATATTTTTCACAGCATTGTCCGTCATAAAGAGAGACTGGTGAATGTTAAAATCTATAAAATTTTTATTATTATAGCTATATAACTCCTCTGATTCAACATATCACGAATGCTTAAAACGGAATTACTCGATATGTGAGAAAGCATTCTTACCGTACTATTTCTCCTATTAATGGAAGACATCATAGCTTGACGTTTCAGCCGTTGGCAATCTGCTAGAAGATTGCTCGTTGACGATCTTGATTTTTCGAGTCCATGAACGCGAAACTTTATCAGGGCGTCGTCAATGAACGATTCCGGTACTTTCGGATGCGATACTTTGATCTTGCCGATATAGAATACCTGAAATCCAAGTGTAAGAAAATGTCAAGATATCATTAATTCTCAAGTTTTAAGTAATTAAAACACATGAGTGAAGATAGATAATAGCCAAATCTTCTTTTTAATTCAGCTTCAAGTAAACTTCCGGAATGTCGTTTTATGTGTTTAAGTTCCATATAATAAAATCGAATTTTCCTACATAATTATACTATTGCAAGACATAAAAAAGGGATAATTACTTCGAAGAATTGCGAAGAACTCGGAGATATATCGGCACCTATAGATGTCAAGCTAGCCGCGTTGCTCTGCGACCGCTGGGGCAAGTCCTTATCTCTCTCCATTCGTTGGGCTGCTGAATGTTCCTTCATGTCTTTTAAGAACCCTTTACAACTCTGCAAAAGAAACAAACATCACGGCGTTATATAATTAATCGTACCGACGCGACGCGTTTGTCGTAAAAAATTTGCGTCTATTTGAAAAAGAAAAAGAGAGAGAAAAAGAGAGAGAGAGAGAGAGAAAGAGGGGGGAAGCAATTTACTATTATCAGAATATTGTTGCAAGAAAAAAATACTTAGAAAAAAGAAACAAAAAGTACAAACAACTGATTTTGTTTCAACTGAGATTAATTATAAACTAAATTTTTTCTTTTTTAAATGATACGTATCACATTAAAGGTATAATTCTTTGTTTTATTCACTTATTCACTTTTTTTCGTTATTTCATTTATATAAGAACGACTTGAAGTAATAAAACGTTCGTTATCTTTTTAGTAACATTTACTCTTACAATTTTTACTATGTTGCGCTATAAGGAAATGCAAATTCGCAAAAATTAATTATCTGTAACTTTCTCCGTGTGAGAGAATAATTTCGCCCGAGAAGAAAGTCCGAATTTAGAAATATTCCGAGATATAAAACGTTACGACGGGACCATTGATATACTAAACGGATTTCGCAAGGAAACGTGCATCAAACGTGGCTGATGGCCGTGGACAGAAATAACTTATTTCAGCAGCACTCGTGGACTGCATGGCTCTCATCCTCCGTCTTTGTTTCGAAAGAACTCTTTCTCTCTCCTTCTAATTTCTTCCCACGTTCCACATCTGCTGCACATCGTCTTTGTGACTTCGCTGGACTTCGCCCGAAAAGATACTTTAATTTAGCTCTAGAATGCACAATAACAAAGATTCGGCGCGTGGATCAAAAGAAAATTATAATGAGTTACGACGAAAGAGAGAGAAAGAAGAAGAAGAGAGACGTAATAAAAATAAAAGTAAATTGAGATTTTGGGAGATCTAATTTAGATACCGTAAAAAAGTGATTAATTTAGAGATTGTTCAAAAGAGAAAAATTAACCGAAAGTATAATCAATATGATGAAGAAGATAAATGTCGCAGAATTAAAAAAAAAATCTTTATGCGTTCAGTAGCATTATATATATTAATATATAAAATACATTTATTTTGTCCCTTTTTTAGTTCGCATGCAATTTTTATATAAATGTTTTCATGACTTTTTATTTAAGGAACCTTTGTTGAACGAGTCTTTTTCTCGACATACATCAGTTGATTTCCGTTGAGTCCGTTTGATTTTTTTCACACTGGACGTTATTATTCATATTCTTGATGTGGGATTGAGAGCGACATAATTTTCCTAATGAGGTTCTTCAAGGCCGATAGCACGCGAATGAAAATTGCAGAGGACAGGACAATGCGGCGCGGCGATATTATACTTATTATACGACAATAAAGTAAACGTCGTAAACACTTGGTTTTTATAATAATAATCACAATCTCTGATGACGTGCAGGAGAGTCTGCATAATGAATGATGATCTTCCTGCGAGTGCGATTATTCATTCAAAAAGCTATTCTCGCGTGTATATTTGAACAGATACCGGGAAAGTTTGCCTGTTTATAGTGACACAGAAAGAAGACAATTAATAGAGGGGCTTCTCGTATCCAATTAAGGCACGTGCTTTGTTATGTTCTCTCCTGTGCTTCCGCGAAGTTGTGCAGTATATTATTGGTATCCGATGGAAGCGGCTCTTCGTAAAGAAAGTTTATTTAACTTCTCATTATGCTCGACGTCACATGTACGTCATTAGGGATTTTCCGATTAATATAGATAACATTAATATGATCTCTTGTGCCATGGCCACCTTGTGACAAAGGTTCATTCCAATCGGAGGGGTCTTTTCGGAACAATCCCCAACGTGAAATAATTAATCGATCGAGACACGAGGAGAAAGCAAAAATAAAAATAGATGTGAACATATAATTATAGTTTTACGATATAATTTATAGACATTTTATCAATGTTCGGATATTATATTATATATTGTATTGTTTATTGAAATGACGTTTTGCCAATATCTACATACATTTCGCAAAACTAGAATTGTGATTTTAATTTTAGAAGGATAAAAAGAGGGGGGCATTCGGTTTTCCCCCAATCTAAAAGTCGCGCACATATTTTTCTTAATAAAAGCAATTCGCCGGGCGATGAAAATAAACGTTTGAACTATTTCTCCCGATGCTATTTTCTTCTGGCACTTGGCACTTTGCGTGCGTTGAGGCTAATACATTCGACTTTGTCTCTCGATCCCAATTGATCGAATTAATTTTGTTGGCATACGTCATCCGATGATCGACGCATCGATGCCATGAGCGTGATGGCAATTAGATTCACGTGCGAGAGCAAAGTTAATGCGTGCGTGAAGCCGAGTTTCGTTTCAATTGAGACGATATCGCGAGGATATACTTGCCGTTCGTTTACGGATATATTTCTGCTCAAGGACGAGCGTGATGCAAATTGTGCGAAATTGTGAGAATAAAAAATTTATTTGTTGTTTCTTTCCCATTCGCATGACTCCACTTTCAATCAAATATCAGGAGAGTTGATAACAAAGAAGCTCTATTTCAACATCCAATTGCACAAAAAAAAATCTTCAATTTAGTAAATAAAGTCACAGTTGTATGCAATCTAATATTTACCAAAATGCAGAAGATTTTTTTCTCAGTGTGCAATATATAAAATAATGTAATAACAATACGCTTTGATTATGTTTAATTTCTTCCTAGGATTATCGAATAAGTCCTTAATTCGTTGCTGTATGCTGTATAGTTATATTAATCGACGTTATTAAGGCGGGATTGACAGACTATAGGTATTGTCTTATTTTCAATTGCTCTGCATCTATCTTTAACCCTTCGTGGTCACTAGGGATTAGCATAACCCCATAAAGTTTTCAAACCAGAATTACACTAACGATATTACACTTACTTTGTAATTTTTTTCAGTCATTAAATAATTAACAAAATTAATATTGCGGCAAGTTTTACAACATTTCAAGAAGGTTCAGTAATTTTTTCAAATCAAAATAATAAAAACTTTAAATACGGCAGCCGATTAAAGTCGCTGGGGTCGTTTTGACCCCGGTGTGACCATTATATGAAACTGTATACATATATAGATGAGTATGACCACGTTAAGAAAAAAAAGTTTTAAAATAATTTTGACAATTTTGTTAATATAATTTAAGTCAAAGAACTAAACTTGACTTAAATTAGCTCCAGAATTTCATATTATTACGATTTAAGCTTTTAGTAGCTGGAGTTAATAAATCCTACCTTAATAATCGTACTACATATTTTCACTTTAGTAATGCCGGTTTAAGTATTTATGTGTTGTGCAGTAACTTAATAACAATTTTAGGGTAATTCTCTAAGAATCTAAATATTTACGTGTTAAACATACACAAATTTTAATGTCAATGTTAATGACGTTGCCCAGTAATTAAAAGATATTTTTCCGCTTTTACTAGAAGGATTAATTTGACGTTTTCACATACAACGAAAAGAAGATGTTTACTCGCATTTTACAATACGCATAAAAAATTACAAAGGTGCGTCAAGATTGTGTTGCATAAAAAGCAGCTAGAAAAGATACGAGTGCAATAAATTAAACAATATTAAGCCAATATAAAGAAGATAATTTGAAACAGTGTGTACTTTTCGTTTCGACTGCATACTGCATCAATGTTGTTGAAGACATCATTAACACGCGTATGCTTAATCAAGTAGAAACGATTACGTAAATTTTATTGTGTATCATGATAACTGTGTCCTTTTCGATCGACATTTGTCTCGCAATTAAATAGTCCCCGAAAATATAGAGTTTAATGCTGCGTTGGTCAGCGACAATGAATAATTATCGAATCTGTATCTATCTAGCTTTTTGCTAGATTTCGATTTAGCATAAATTTCCGAGAATATTACGCAAGCGTGACTCCATGCACATGCAAAATTGCATCGCACAGAGCAGCGCAGGAAAAAAAGTATCTGCGAGAACGTGTAATTACGCTGTACGCTTTAAAAGCGTTACACGATTCGCATTTTATCGTCGCGGCCGACTACCAGTTAGATAGTATACCGCGAACAACGCTTTTTGCACCTGAAGAGTTCGTACGCTACACTGACAGTCATTATGTATAAGCAGAAGGGTCGGAAATGCGAAGAGCTAATTTATTCCTCGCGCGAATCTCCCTCAACCACATGTCGAGACGCAAGGAAAGAATCATTATTGTCTTTCTTTCTCCCACGAGCGACCTCGCGCTGTATGATGCCTCATTAGCAGTCGCGCGCTGAAAGCACGATGATTATGTAAATGCACACACATGAGAAGCATAACGATGCATCGATTACTAATAATTAGTGGTAATGGAATAACTGTGTCACTTTCGATCGACATTTGTCACGCAATCATCAAAATGGGGTCTTCGAAAATAGAATTTAATGTTGCGTTGGTCAGCGACAATTAATTTATCGCGAACATTACATAGCGTCACCTTGGTCGAAAAGCCTTGACGATTATTAAAGTCGGAACTTCGTTCTTTTGTCTCTTGTAAAATAATTAGTAATACAAGATACTATAGATGTAATCGAGATATCTGGATATACTCGAGTGTTGGCAGTATTAGACAGAACATCTTGTGTTTTAGAGAAAATAACGCTCCGTACATGATTATGCAGGCAATTTGTCCTGATCCGTTTACAAATGGCTGAACTTTCGCCTGCGAGTTGGGTTAAGTTTACTTATAAGTGCTATGAATATTATCGGTAACGATATAATATCTTATAATAGTTTCACGTAATGAAATCTGTTTGTGTAATATTGGATGAATTTTATGTAAAATTATTCACATTTACATTCACATTCACATTTGATATTTGAACTTGGCTTTTATGTAAATCGATGGAAACTTTTAAAGAGTTAACATAACAACCGTTATGTGTATATGTATACAGAAGACAAAGAAGTTATAATTTGTTTGCACTTCTAAACTGTCAGTAGAGAGTTTATACATATATAATAACTATTCACCCATAAAATGTCAACTCCGTTTATTAAAGCGAGATATAACTTATACATAATAATTATAATTAAATTTAACGTGATTGGATCTGAAAGTTTAGTTAAATTAATTCTGCGCATAAATCTCGGCATAAATCAACGAGTATTAATATTACGTAAAGCTTCTTTCCGTCGTAAAAAGTGGAGCAATAAATATTCGAATGAACTTCAAATTTTTATTGGGACGATGGTAGTTTATTGAGATGCGAAACGGTGCACAAAGTAAATAATATGCGCTGAGAAGAAACGTATCTACCAGTATTTTTCTCGATGCATATAGATATAAGTAATCGAATTTCCTAGAAATTTTTCCGTATAACGTACGGTCGATATATCGTTGTACGTGACCGGCAGTGGCAGAGAAGTACGCGGAGCGATCTCGGAAAAAAAATCCTGTCGGTTACCATCGCCCACTGTCATCTGCATATATATGCAGTAAACACGGGGTTGACGAAACGAGGAGAAAAAAAAAATATTAGTCTGTAGAGTGCAGTGTTTCTCAACGTTCTTTCAATTCGTAATCTTCTTTCAGTCTTACGTTCCATCTTTCTTCTGCTCATTCTTATTTTTCTTCATCATCTTTTCCATCCCTATCTTCCCTCACGGATGCAAACAAAAACCGACACTGATCACGATAGGAGATCGGACGATCTATTTAGAAATTTTATACGTTCCATTAAATGTTTATTAAGTACAATATTAATAGATTGCATTTCTAAGAGGCCATTAGCTCATGCCGAGAACTTTTGCCGATAAATAAACGCTTCGATCGATCAATTATCGGATTATTTTACCGTCAAATCGTCCGGTTCACAGTTATTACCGCGTTCCTAAGTAGCGTGCACGAGGATCGCCACTTAAAAATTCTCATCACGAATGCGATTACGATAGATGATGCAGTTTCAGTTGCTCCCAATAATTTATACATGCAGAGTTAATGCGGGTTTTTAGACTAACAAGGTAGCAATTATCGAGTGCAGCGGTCATCGAATGTTTGCTCGTTACACGTGCAAGCGTATCGACGAGCATCGCGTGGGGGCATGATCGTATAAAGGCTCTGTATTACAATTAAGCCCGATGTAAACCGCGTTGAGAGGATTCATTGCCAAGTTATAGGCAGAACTCTGCAGAACTCTGCAGAACTCTCGCATGCAGTGTGCTCCACTGCTCCATATGCGACGCGCTTGCGTATGCGAACTCGCTGCCAATTTTCGTGATTACGTGTCTACGTAAAATTATCTCATCCCTCTGCAGTGTTACTGGAACTTTGGCGAGAATTAGTGGGACTTCGACCCAGACTTTGGCCAGACCTTCCGGGAATTCCGTCTATGAATAAAATAAGCGTCAGAACGGAAAGCTTGAAAATTTGTATAATGCGCGCATTTTCCCTGTTAAATATCGCGGCGAACGAGTATGCAAACGCATCGAAGAATCCGGCAATTCGGACAGGAATGTCGACGATAGAAGCTTTCATGCTTCTTACGAGGGAATCGGAACACGGTCAGTCAACGGTTGCTGGCAGGCCGACGATTTCACGTCGCTTGTCCGGCGATGTAAATTTAGATCGCTGTACGCTCGGTTTCACAAAAATACGCCTTTCCGCTCTATAGCGGAAGGAAGGAAAAATAGATACGGGATATATAATAATTTAGAAACAAGAGAGCATAATCTCGAGGAATTTTTCGAATGGGATTATAGAGATCCTGAAATGTTATCATCGCATATATTATTAAAGCAAATCTTGACGCTTTTCTTGCGAATTTCTAAGTGGAAGTTTGCAGAACTTATCGCTAAAACAAAGAAGAAGAAAAAAAGAGAAAGATATGTAGTATGCATACGTTTCTGCACTGCATGATAAAAAGGTTTTGTTACTATGTGACCAACCAACATTTTTTGCTGCGAGAGCTAATTAATTTTGCAATAATAGCAAAACTTTCGTTGCCATAGCAAAGTTTGGCTGAACTTTGCGCTATTGCAACAAAAGGTTTTGTTATTATTGCAAAATTAATTCGTTTTTGCAGCAAAAAAATGTTGGTTGTTCACATAGTAACAAAACCTTTCTCTCAGTGTGACGTTTCCATCAGTGACGTGTTATCTGCACAATCTTTTGATTTTCAATCGCTATGTGTTGGGAATGTTGGGATACAAGAAATGCAGTGAGTAATGCAAAGTGAACTTCGAGAAAAGCAGATGAGCTTTAATTCAGTGTCACTTGCGATTATACCTACCGATCTTTGGCAACGATAAAGCGGTGAAGTGTGCGATAATGATGGCTGGCAGATTCCGTGATAAGAAATCTAGGTGATGAATACACAATGAAGAAAATTAATAACGCCGTCATTTGCCGTGACGTATCGAAGCGACACGTTCCACTCGGTGGCACCGGGTTAGCTTTAATTAACCTTTTGCCGCGCGTGTCATCAGCAATTACAGCGAAATTTCTCGGCATCCTGGACGAAGGGTGTAAGTAAACAAGATTTTCCAAGTAATAGTTTATCTACATTTATGCGACGTTCATTCGATTTCAGAAAAATTATAAAAATTCTGAAAGTGTAAAAGAAATCGTTTCAGAATTAATCTGAAACAATACTTAAATTAAAACGATACGGAAGAGATGTTCCAACAGAAAAAATTGTCCAAATTCCCTTAACATTGTCAATTGATATTATCAAATATTGCCTCACTCGTTTGATAATGTCTGATAATGATAAAAATTAAACAAGTAGGGTGCCAATTAGAAATTTGCACTTGGCTTCCTCATAGAAAAAGTGATGCCTGGCTTCCTCATAGAGGAAGTGATGCCTAGGGTGATGTATGTTTGAACATTAATAACTTAAAAACTATTGGACCGAATTTTTACCACAAATACATGAAATAGGGGTAGAATTTTCCGGGAATGCATCACCCGTAAGAATTAAAAAAATTAAAAAAAACGTTATTAACTTAAAAACTATTGGACCGAATTTGTATTAAAACCATATAAAATAGGGGTAGAATTTTCCGGCGAGTGCTATAGAGTGTGTATTTTTTTCGTTACCAATGTTCTGGAAACCGATTTTTTAATTTTTCTAATTCTTACGGGTAAAAAAAATTTAAAAAATCGGTTTCCAGAAAATAGATAACGAAAAACTATACATTCTATAGCACTCCCCGGAAAATTCTACCCCTATTTCATATACAATTCGTTAAGATTTGGTTGATTAGTTCTGGAGTTATAGAAATTTCGGTAAATTTGGCACATACACACATACACACACACACACACACACACACACACACACACACACACACACACATACATACAGACATTTTTTAAAATTACAATTTTTTGACGTTTTAGAACATTCTGAACACATTCAGAAAAACAAATAAAAAAAATTTTTTTTTACGAAAACAAAGCTTTCTCTATGAGGAAGCAACAGATAAAAAGACAAAGAAAAAAAAAACGCGGAAGCTGTTTATACTTCATCTACGTCCAACTTCAGAGAGACACGAGTAGAAAATAAAATTACGTAACTAACTTTAGCGGTCATGTATGACCGAATGATTCGCCGAAGCATGCAGTTTCACTAAAACTATCAATGAGAAGTGAACAGACACGCTACATCATTACCTATCACAGATGTATTTATGTAATTACGCAATTTACGTAATTCCGAAGTATGCACAGAGAATCGTATCAAATGCGATTTGAACGCGAGCTTCGAAAAAAAATAAAGAGATCGTGGCTGAATTCGCGACTGTATACCAGTCGCTAAATAAAGTGCACACGTACTTGCGCACTCGGCGAAGCATGATCTTCCGATGCCCTGACCAAGGGCTCCTTAGCGATTTTGCTGCCGTCGCTGTAAGACCTGTAGGGACTGGAGGCTGATATCGGTACCGTTATCATCTTGACTTCTGATCCTTCGCGCAATAAACTTCTTCTAATAGCGTTATTCTACCGGTCTCATGCAGAATAAATTTGCACACCTTATTACACTCGGTTATCTGATGCCTGTTTGTTCTACAAGTAAAGTAACACGATCTTCAGCTGGTCGTCGAAGTGTCATTGACCGAGATCGGAAACAAATCGTTTCATCATTGTTTTTTTAACTAATATAATTTTATGCCATTAAGGCTAATGAATATATACGATTGTGATCGCGCTAAATCTTTCCGTTAAAAATTTTCCATCGCGGACCCAATGCCAATTGCTTTTGATAATTGAGAGTATTTTTCCAGGAGCGAAGCAGTGTGGCGAAAAATATCGTAAAGAATACAAGTAGAAGAGCTCTCGTGAAACGTGCTAATCGATCTGTGCGAAAATATGTAAATGTACAGTTGTGAAAGTAATCTTAACGAAAACCTATAGACGAAAACTTTCAAAATTTTATATACCAAATTACCACCTTGGTTTTTTCAATACGAGTATCAATACTTTACATTCTTTTTTTAGAAGTGGATTTATTTTTATATAAATGCACGCAATAGAATCGAATTGAAAGGCAAAATAGCGATTTGCAATTATTTTTAGCTTGTAAATATTTAATATAACCAAATCGTAATAATGCCAATAATCTCAATATTTGTGCTAAAAAGTTGGAAGCTCCAGTTGGAAACACGGCGAAGGGAGCCTATTCCAAATTATTATTATAAAAAAAAAAAAAAAAAAAAAAATGCCAGTCTCAAGACTTCTCATCGTCAAAATTTATCCGAGTCAAACCTACGGTAAAATCTTAACTACACATCACTGTTATAATTTTTTCAGCGTCGGTGCAACGCAGTTATATTTCGCTTGAGTTTCTTCGCGATTTCAGACACGATCTTGTTTTCCCGCGGCACTTTGGAAAACGTGTTTTCGCAGTTCGCGTCGCTCGTCGTCTTCGCTGACGGCCGAGCAAACATAGACTGACGTATTGGAGCACGGCGACGCCATCCACGGGACGAATGAACCACTCGACTGGTAGTTGCGCGCTGTCAGGTAATGCACACACACGGTCCCCGTTTAGCACACCCAATATTCCTCAAATGTGAAAACAGTGGCGCAGTTACGGCCAGACGTTAGAAGGAATTGGTAATCGTGATTTTTCGGAACGGGTAATCGCCTTCCAGGCGAGATATTTCCACACGAATGGCATTTTTTTCCCTTTAACCCTCGGGGGGGATCCAAATTATTTCGTGTAAATGAAGATTAAGTATATTCTGTCCTCAACTTCATTTAATGAATTTAATATCAAGTGATTTTTTTATATATTATTTAAAGGGATATGGAGATTTCAAAAAATATAGCGTGCTAATTACAATCGATTTGAATGCTTGATGAACTGCATGTGCGAAAAAGCGTTAATCTGCAAAGCATTATATTCTAAAAATAAATTTTAACTAAAAACGTTGATGCTGCTGATTCGGAATAAGTAAATTTTAAATATTTAATAATACAGGTTGAAATAAAGACTGAAGTAAAAACAACGAAGATAATTTTGACCTTATTGCGAATAATATTAATTTCGCATTTACGTATTCGTAGATACGTGCCTGTCTTAACACTACCTCTGTTATCATACGTTCTCTCATTTATGCGGTAACTCGTTGCAATTTACATATTCATATTATCGCGAGTCGCGAGTGTATACACTTACGATATGTCTTTCGTAAACGGAGATGAAACGGCGTGACGATAGCGTGCGTTTGATGCCAGGCGATGCATAATCAGGTTTCTTCCACCAAGCGACCGCGATTGTATACAGAATAAAGCCGATTTCTGTTCGGAATGAAATAAGAATACCAATGCGTGTGCCAGTGAACCATGAAAGGTCCTTTCGTTTCTTTTTCTTGAAATTGCGTAAGCCGTATTTCTATTCCTATGTGGTACGTTACTGTTGCGCTCGTGAAGGACACGTAGAGCGTCATTTTTAATCGTTTATGCAGCCAACGTTGAAAAGTGCGATGGACAAATGTGCAAAAGCGACACGCGCGCGAGACATTTCGTGACATTGCAAATAACGCTGAAAAGATTTGGAAAAAAAATTGTCAAGGCTCTTCCCGCATCGTTTCAAGTATATCTCTAATCAAGATCAGCTTGACTAATTGTACCGCAATTAATCCGTTATTAATTCTGTTTTACTTAATAATAAATCAGAGATTGCTTTGATATCCTCTCGTGTCACAAGATATGTTTACATTTTGCATAATTTGAACACATTTTAACATAACGTAAGAAGCTAAATTGCGTTTCTTTATATCAAGTATCGTGCATTTAATGCAAGACGCGAGTAGTCACGAGGTATAGACAAAAAAAAAGGTGGGATCGTCAGAGGATTAACATTAATGGCTTAATAGAAAAAGCGAATATTAATGAAACAGCAGTGCTGGAAAATCCCGCAGCATGCGATTCCGCTCGATCACATGCGTTATTTGCAAAAACCATGTGTGCAGCAAATCCCGATGATAACAATAGAAAGAATATGTGTGTAACACATCGACCCAGGGACTGATTAACGTTACACTCTTGACAATCGGTGGTATTATGTAGATTGTAGAGCTAATGACACACTATGTTATCGATCCAAGAATGCTATCTTCACACTGATTTAAATCGATCTAACCAAAGAGGAAGTTATGTAGCATCGACCATTATTTTACTGACATTTGAAAAAAATAAAATTTGAAATTAATGAAGTACAATACTAATCGCTAGTTCTTTGCTACTTGTTGATATATTCATCTCACTATATAATGATCAATAAATATATTTTAATTATTTAATATCAAATACATATATTTAATAAATAAGTAAATAAATATGTATATATCTAAATGTTCTGTCGTACAAAAAAATATATTTAAAAAATATGCAACATAAAATGCAATATTAATATTCGCATTTAATGTCGCGTGCAAATTATTATGCAAAGTGTTATACTTATTTATTCTGGAATTCAGTGCGCTGTTCGCGGAAACGTAATGAACTATGTTGTGTACGGAAAAGCAGAAAAACAAAATTAATCGCCGTTAACACGTCGATTATCATGATAATCATCCGCGACCGGTGCTCGACTTTTCAATAGCGCGCTGGTGATCACTGATGATCGGTTCGAAAGTTTTTTTAAACGCTTGTGAAAAAAAAACAAATGTACCTAAAATTCTAATGACACAAATTAGCCAAATAATAAAATGTAAAATAAAAAGTACGTTATTCAACACAATCCATGAAGATATAGTCTTACTTTGTCATATCATATTTGTCATTAATATTATAAGTAGTTCATCCTGTATACTTATGATAATGAAAATTCTACTATAGCGTATACGATAACACATAGTAGACAACATGTTAAGCTATGCTTATATTTACTTTCGTGCTGATGTAGTGAATCTAATTTTGCATGTGCAAGAAAAGAAAACGTGCTATTATAATCGAGATAACCTCGCATTATCTTATCGAGGCTTATTCATAATGAGGCATCGATGGGCGTTTCTGATATTTATCGTTTCTTCGTGATGATAATAATAATAATAATAATAATAAGTGCATTATATCTTGAGTGTGTGAACTACATTTTATCGGCGATCTCAATAAGAAAACAGAAAGAAGAAGTAGAAGCTGTTTTTTTATTATTCGCTTATTTGAATCGTTTATAGACCGTCGTCGTTCAGGTACGTAAACTAGCGTTGTTTATACGTAAAAATTTAACTTAGTACTGACTTGACATACTATACGTTTATCTTCGCGTTTCAGCCGATCAGCGACGAGCAAGTTTGGCGCAACAGCGCCAAATGGTAAAATAAACATAACAACTATACGTATGTTACATAACGTCCAGCTAAATGTTTATCACGGTTAAACAGCGTGACTAATAAAAGTTGTAAATAACTGCATATCGACTGCACTCGACTCGACAACAAATAAAAGAATAAAACTCGCGGATGCAGATCGCGTTGTGACAAGATGGCAATATAATGTAATAATTGGTATACGCAGTTAAGTCTAGAAATTTTGAAAGTTTAGAAACATAATATAATATAAATAAAATTCAAGGGTCCACATTTTAAGACGTATCAATTATTTTGCCAGGAAACAATAACAACAAGTTGTTTTTGTAAATAATAACAACTCTAAATCTCGTGGCACATGCTGGCATGTGATTTCAGGCGATCTGGTCGTTTGTGGAAATCGCACGTGTGTGTGAGTTTCGAGTCGAAACTCGGTCGGCTAAGTATACGCGTTTCAGCCAGTTTCAGCTTCAGACGCGATTGACGCGAAACGCAGGAAATCGATGCGCGATGGTTCACCTTTTTCGGGTGCGCGGCGGCCGCGAGAGACACGGCCACTTACCGGAGGTGTGCTCTTTCGCTCCCTCTCATCACGTCCATTCGAAAATCGGCGTTAACTTTAAAATCGAGCCACTCCTGGATGACTTTCACCGCGCGATTACGCGAGGCGAAGCGAGGCGAGGCGAGTCGAAGCGAGATTTCAATTTAAATGCCTCGTTTTACCCGTGTGTTACGCGGCTCCGCACGAGATACGCGGATTGACTCCGCGCGACACGAGCTGGCAATCCGCGAGCGATAGTCTTGACGATTGTTAAGGACAAACTTAATAATAGTCGCGGTGAACCGACGATATATGCCATGACCGTGACGCACGATTGGCTGTCTAGCGAACAGCGATTTCTCGGCGATTGGCTACTTTATGCATATATATCGACGATGATCGGAGCCGCACGTAACAAACACGTGCCATGCACCAAAAGCAATTAGAATGCTGGATTTAAACGTGAAAACAAGAATACACAGAAAAATACAAAAAAATAAAAAAGCAGTTAAAAAGTATAAAATAATACTTTTAGGAATCCCTTTCATTTTACACAAATTTCAAAAAATTGAAAGGGATTCTTAAAAGTATTATATTATACTTATTTTTAAAGCTTTTTTCAATTTTTTTATTTTTTAAATACTTTTTAGAGCTTTTTTTTGAAGTCGGTTAAAAAAAGAATTGTCAAATCAGCACTGATATACTTGTATATACGCAAGAATATATAATCTTGAGATGAGATTATATTGGGTTAAACGAAGAAAACCTGCTTGAATGAAGTCATTTATATAGTTAAACAAAGTTTTATATTTCAATTAAGTTCAATTAAGAAAAAAAATTGAAATAAAAAGTTGAAATTCTTATAAGATTATATATTTTCTTGCGTATATACAAGTATATTAGTGTTAATTTGATACTTCTTTTTTTATGTGTAAGACCAGTGGTCTGATAAATAAGATGATAAAATAACATAATTCGACTAGTCTATAACTAGAAATTAAGTTTAGAAATTTCGATACTCGTTTGAAGAATAATAGAGAAAGAGAGAGACGCGTGCTTTGAAAATGAAATTGATAGATACCACCAGAATCAATTGGAATACTTTTAAACACGAGAATGAGAGCAGGACGAGTAATGACAAATAAAATAGTAAGATGACATAATTCGATTAGCCTTTGATACGAAACTGAGTTTAGAAATTTTAATATTTGTTTAGAAACGCATGTTTTGAAACTTGAAATTGATAGTCACAGACCTGAAATTGTGCGCACTGTTAAATATTAAAGAATAAAATTTAAACCTCCAATATTTTGAGTTAAATAACATTTTATTATTTTTTAACTATCATGTGTGTCGAAATTTATTATTTTAACACAAAACAGTATTATTTTAACTCCATTTAGTTAAATCAACATTGTTTTAGTTAACGACATATCGAGTAGAAGCAGTGACGACCTACAGGAATAGTTAAAAATGACTCAAATTGAGTATAATTTGACACTACGAATTAATTGATTGATTGTTTAAAAATTTCGATACTCATTTGGAAACGCGTGTTTTGGCAATTGCCGTGTCATCAGAAGTGATTGAATACAACGCTAAATTCAAGTTGAATTTAAGAACAAGGACAATACACGTTCAAGAAATCCGACAATGAGCGAGAACTTAGAGATGAATATCATTTTATAACAATGTACACAGGAAAAAAAAGAACATTCTTGATTTGAAAATATCTTTAGTTTTAACGTGGAAATCTTGAAATAAGATTGTTTGAAGAAAACTTGCTGGAATAAAGTCATTATATAGTTCAACCAAGAAAAAAAAGTTGAAATAAAAAGTTGAAATTCTCTTATAAGAAGAAGATATAGATTGTTTCGTATATATATATAAGCAAGATATATAATTTCCTTGTGTTTCAACTTTTTATATCAACATTTTTTTCTCGGTTGAACCATATGACTTCATTCAACCAAGTTTTCTTCGTTTAACGCAATATAATCTCATTTCAAGATTTCCGTTGAAACTAAAGCTATTTTCAAATCAAGAATATTTTTTTCCTGTGTAATAATCATTTGGAAATTTGGACCCAATGGAAATTCATTACACGTAAAGTTTGAAGCCAGGAATAATAATAATAATAAAAAAAAAAAAAAATTCCTCTTGGGAAAGAATTTGCGTAATAGTATTCGCCGCAAAGATAAGCTATCGCTTAAAATATTGCATTATGCATCGTGCACGTACGTATAGCATATACACATAACAACACGAGGAATAACAGCTTAGCTCTAATAAGAATATTAATGAGTGAGTTTTCAATTTTTCATACGCCTTAATTAAATATAAGGCCTGTTCGTGAAACAAATATAATTTTCTTTCATCATCCTAACTTATTGCACTAGTTCAGAAGTGCGGTGAAAACGAACCCCAGGCCTATATTTTCACATCAAATATTTATTCAAACACGCGAGTCCTTTCGCCGCCGACTTCCGCGCATTTCTGTTACGTTCGTGCGAGAGAGACTTGTGCTCCCGTGAGATTCTCTCGCACGCACTTCTCCGAAATCTCTCGCAATTTGCAATTGCAACTGGTCGCAATTGTCTGCATTGTCGCGACAACGTCAGTGGAGGCTACCAGGCCCCGCGATTAACACAACGATAACGATCGCCAAGAATTGTGGAAACTCTTCCTGTTTACACGCTACGTGGATAAAGCCTAAAGCCGCAATTGTCGAGAAACGGCGCACGGTATGTACATATACGTTCTACCGTGCGCCCGAGTATAGGGAAAAACAAACCCGCTCGATCGCGCAAAAACATAACCTAATTTCGCAGGAAATTCGCGAGTCTCGCGACGGGGGTCATGCGTCCTCGTCCAAGGATTTCGCGTTCACAGTAGTTCACGGGATGTCTGTCGTGGGAGGACGCGTCCTTACCTCACTCACTCCAGTTGGCCCGCCGTGACAACGCGACTAAAGCAAATCGCGAGACTCCCGAGCCTCCCGAGTCCTGCGAAAGCTCCGCTCGACGCCGCCGCGCCCCGGAGCGATCCTCGGATTTCCACCGGCCACCTTCGACAACCTCGTCCTTATTCCCGTCCACGACTCGTCGTTGACGATCCCGCCACGCTCCGCGTCGTCCGCCGCATCTCATCGGGTACGAATCGCGGAACCACTGACTGCTGGCACTGGCAGTGCTGGCTGCTGGCTGCTGGCGGGCTCCGCCGCCTCTCGCGATCGCTCGGAGGAGTGAGGACGAGGACACGGGAGAACTCGCGTGCGTGCGACACTCACTACCACTACGTTCAACGTATAGAGACGTGCGACGTTACACCATCTGCGTGCGACACCGTTCTATTTGGTTTGGTTCTATCCAGTTCTATCGGTTCTCTGCTCGGCGGCCAACGTCCGACACTCGATACTCGCTTTGACGACCACTGCCGCGGCTGACTCGCTTTTGTTTACTCTCAACGGCCCTCTGTCGGTCGGAGAAGAAAGAGAGAGAGAGAGAGAGACAGAGAGAGGGGGTGGGGATTGTGGGGAACGTCCTTCCGCGAGACGCGAGACCGCGAGAGAGATCTCTGATACACAACAGGTAGATGACTTGACCCTCCGCGGTTTCGGGCTAGCGACGGATTTCACGGATTACGGGAGTTCGATCCTTCGGTTTGAAGAGCGACGGGATCCTTCGAGATATTGGGTGCGTTCAGCCGATACTCCGCTAGCCAGGCTAGTCTAGCAATCGTGAGCAGTCGCTCGTTTTCGCTCGTTTCCTCTCCTTTTAATCTATTGGGTCAAAGGAGAGGAAACGAGCGAAAACGAGCGACTGCTCACGATTGCGAACCACTACCTTAATCTCGCCACAGATTACAGGAAGTGAAGAATGCTTGACACGTACCGAGTATTATCTCCCTCCCGGATCTCTCGCCCCGGTGACAATTTGAAATCGAATTATCGAGGTTCGTACAATTGATCACACAGCTGTTTTCCCGTATAAATGAGAGGCTTGAAAATAAAAAAAAAACCATCCTATCCTTTAAAGCGTCGTTGAAAGTTTAGGATCGTCCTGAAAGGTGTTAAATGATATTGTTCGTAGTAAATGAAAAATATTAAAAGAAGATCGTCAAGTTTTTGCGTCATAAGATTATTGCCGAGCGCACTTGAGGAGGCTCTTACCCGGCTGCTCTAATCAATGTAGCAACCAAAAAATTATCATTAATAATTGGTTATAAAATTATCGAAAATTAAATAAAAAAATAAATAATGATTTTTACATAGTGTAAGAGTAAGTTATATGTTCTATTAGTGTAAATATTAAAATTTATACAATAAGTCAGTTGACTACGTCAGTGCTAAAGAGCAGATAACATGCGCGTGTTACAACGTCGTCTGCAGCAGCAGTCTGTAGCTAAGTGAAGTGTAGCCGTGTAGCGTTGTAGCGATTGATGCAATGAAGAGATGGAGCCAAAAGAAAGATATAACGTGAGAATGCTGAGAGGGAAAATGAAAGGAAAATTCGCGAAAATAAAGGTTGTCAATGCGTGAGAGAATAATTATGCCGCTACCATACAGCGCAGAGAAAAGACATGTGCAAGTGAGGTTAGAAAGAATAATTAACATTGTTTACTTTTTGATTTTCAAGGTTTGATTGGCAAATAATTGAAACTTATTGTTTATATATAGGTACAAAACAATTCTCCGGAATGTTTGCATGCAGAGGATTCATTAGGGTCTCGACGGATAGTGAACTTAAAAGTATTTAAAAGTATTATTTACGTATAATACACCATTTGAAACTTCGCGCGATTTTGACACTCGGAAGATCATTCACCTAACCTCTCGTACGTCATATTAAAACTACAATATCTTTCATAACTCATCGTCAACACCAAGTTTTCTTCTTATCATTAGAAAGATTATTATTTTAACTACAATTTTTTAGTTTTTTGTTTACCTGGCTCGCAAACTTGCCAAGAAAATACATCACTTCCGGTAAAAATTTTAGTGTTTACCATATGCCCTGTGTTAAAAATGCAAATTTCAATACTGATATTTTTAACATTTTTATCGTCAACCTAGGCTAAAAATGTTGGGCATCGGTTCGTTGTGGTTCACTTTACAACATATGTTAATTTCATAAAGATCTGTCGTATTATGATCGAGGTAAGAGCCTCCTTGATTCGCACTCGGTTCGTTTTTTCAAGAGATTTTTCTTATATTAAATCCTGTTATTGCGTAACGATTTAATCGTCAGCAATTAATATAATCGTTGATAATTAATAGCGTTTACTTTAGTAACTTATTTTACGATAATTCCTCCGCGTAAATAACGGAGTTTTTTTTTTAGTAACTTACGATTACGTCACTACGCGTAAACGAGTGAATTATCTTACTACAGAAGTAAAGTTCGCGTAAACGTATAGTAACAGTGAGAGAATTAATATATCAATTGGATATTATTGAGCAAGTCGTTCTTTAAATAACGAGGATCACGCGCAAGAGAATCATTTTACACTTATTTCTCAAAGTATGAAATAATGATTTAAGATTAGCAAGCATTGTAAACATTGTAAATTATAGCGTAATTGTCTAAAGATATGCGCAATGCGTAAATATACAAATCTTTAAACGCATCACGTTGCGCCATCTCGCGACAGAAGATCGGATCTCCGATGCTTGTCGCGCACTGTTTGAACATTATATTATAGATTCGCCGTGTGATATTTTTTCTTTAAGAAAATGGCGGCATTATATTTGTTGACACTGCGTAAATCGTAAATGATCACTGACGCGTCTACAAAGATAAATGATTATAAAAAATCGCAAACAAAATACATTATAATTTTATGCGTACACTTTTGAATAATAGTAGTGCGCCTTATATGTATAATATAGTGATAATTTACGCACGCGACGGAAAAGTATAAGTTGAGGATTTGACCGAACAGGATTTATATAAACACTTGTGAAATTAAAATTTAATAATGAAATTGAGTTTATCAATAAAGGTTCTGGAAAATACTAAACACAACTTTTGCAATTTTGTAAACCAGATGGATATTACAATTATAGGAAATACAATATTAAAATCGAGACAAAGGCAAAAGGTTATAAAGAGAAAGATAATGAATAAATGAGAATTAATTCTGAAAAAAAATTTGAACAGTAGTAAAAATTTAATTTGCGGGACGTCACAATATAGTTACTGCGAGATATGCGTTTACCGTATGTACGTCTGCCATTTTGAAAAACGCGGGATTGCGCACAGAGTAGAGATCACGATCTGTTTATACTGAACGCGCCGCGGCGACTGCGGGGTCGCATTCGAAACGCTCGATCCGTAATATCTTTCGCGATTATTACGGTGTGAAAGAGTCCGGTGTGCAAAAAATTATCGCGAGTGTCTTCCGCGAAGTGCCGGCAATGTTTATCGTAACGTATCGAGAGCATTGTAATTTCAATATCGGTTAGTATCAACAATCTGCTTTCGTTGCGTCTGGAATGGATCCCCTTCGCATCCATTCTCGCCCGCCGATGTCGCGACGGATATACTATCATCGCTGGATCGCTTTACAGTCAGTATAATGCAATGCTAATCTTTATATTATTATATATACGTGAGATATCGCTGATGCATAAAACGACACAAAAGCTTTTTGTATTATAGCTTTTTACATATACTATAGCGATCATCTTTCCCGATATTTGAATGGCGAACGATAAGAATATGGCGTCTTTTAATAAGCTGCGTTCTTTTTGAAGCTTTCAGCATCAGCGCTAAAAGCATCACTCCATCTTGATACTTATTCGATGTGCAGCGAAGACAGAATGATGCTAGCACTGAAAGCGTCAAAAGGAAACACAGCCCTAATTTTGCATATTTTACACATGTCAAGAGCTATACGTTCGCATAGGTGCGTGATGTATACATACATATATAAACTTTTGTGTAATACAATAAAATTCTATGATTTTTTATCTAAAATGTACATGTGTGTGTGTGTGTATCTAAATGTACAAAATTAAATTAATGACGCGAAGTTAACAGTAATTTCTATTGATATTGAAACATCACTGAGTTAGAGCTACAATCATTTTAAGAATTACAAACATTTTTTTATCTTATTAAGTAAAATGATACTTAACTACAATTGAATAGAGCTAACGTTAATAGCTCATCTCTTTACAATTATTTTTTATATTAGATATTTTAATATAAAATATTCTATTTTATTGAAGCAATATCATGTTTTAAGTTTTATTTGCCATCTGCGTTTTTAAAAATAATAAACTGTTAATTAAAAAATCTCATTATATTATTACAATAAATAAAACTATGTTTTTTTCATTACAGTTTAAACTCGTTTTTAATATTGCATTAGTTTCATTATTTATTTATTTACATATATTATTTATTGTCTTTTTCTCTCTCTGAAAAAATTCACTTTCTTAGTTATATAAGCATTTTAGACATGTATGGACCGTCAAGTTCATAACCCAATTTTCTGTAATAATTACGTGTACCAACGCCTGCAAAAAAAAATAGTTTGTTAGTATGAATTTTTCAACCTTTGATCAGTTTAATCCAATAATTAATGCAAACGCGAATACGAAAAATGTAAAAGCGTTACGCCACATACCTGAAATTACGGAAATTTTATCAGATTTATGTTCCTCTTTTGCGATTCGTTCAGCTTCTTCCATTAACAAAATACCGAACCCTTGGTGTTGAAATTTTGTAGGATCGCGAGCGCTAATAGGTACTACGCTGCCATAAACATGAAGCTCTCTTACTATAGAAGTTTTTTCTTTTAATTCCGGCCTACAAAAAGAGCATACATTCATTTAAAGATATCGGGATAATGCATGGCTGCGCATGGTTGAGCATGATCAATTTGTAAGTCCCGATCCTCATTCCATGTAAACCTTTCATAAGTTGATTGGAAAATTAAGGTTTGTGAATCGCGACCTATTTCGGGAACCTATTTTTATTTTAATTGATATTTACGTTACTAAAGAATTCGTGTTCTAAATATCAAGACACATGTTACATCATATATAGTAGTAGATATGATATAAACAGCAATCAAAATTGAAAATGTAAAAATTATACCTGAATGTGCTGGTAGAACATTTTCTTAATCTAAGCAGGCCAATTAGAATATCCTGCAAGGGATCTTCGTATGACAAAAATGTCTCCCATCCCTCATTGGCTACGTAATCACGTCGTATAAGTTCAACTTCATAGGGTTGTACTTTCTGATGTATTTCTTGAATTCCTACTTCGCGTGTTCTAACATCACGGCACTCTGTGCCCATATCCTTCATTCTTTCTAGAGCCAATTCACGCAAATTCCCGTGTTTTACACCAGAACTATAATTTTTACATGAAAAAATATATGTATTGTTATCTATCATAGGCGTATTATTCGCTTGTGCAATCTAATGTTAAATTTATACCTCACTAATGGCATTGGTATATCACGTTGTACGCGATAAACGCGGGTCCACGGTGGTATCAAAGCTAGAATATGAGCTATAAAATCGACTAATACACTGGGCTCGTAACTCTTATATCTTCCAGTTTGCCATAATTCGTACAAGCCGGTGCCACGTATAACCAATGTTGGATAAATTTTTAGTCCATCCGCTCGAAACGCAGGATTCTTGAAGAATTCCTAAAAATCGATACAAAAGTATAAGTATTAACGAGAAATTATAAGTTAACATTGTTATGTACACATGCAGCGACATTACTATAAACTGGGCGACATCTCGTTCCAAGTCGACATTCGGCAAATTCGGCATCATGTGAGCTATCACCTTGAATCCGGCATCTTTTGCCAATTGAAAACTCTCACATACGGCACGTACTGTATGCCCTCTATTAGTATCCCGCGCCACATCTTCGTATATCGATTGTACACCGACTTCCAAACGTGTGCATCTATCAATTTCATTTATTTTTATTGCAAGTGGCTA
Organism: Temnothorax ravouxi; assembly: GCA_030770255.1. Classification (NCBI taxonomy): domain Eukaryota; kingdom Metazoa; phylum Arthropoda; class Insecta; order Hymenoptera; family Formicidae; genus Temnothorax; species Temnothorax ravouxi. The sequence goes on from JASTWP010000407.1 coordinate 69,846, forward strand.
CCTAATCTCAGACGTTGTATATTAAAAGCAAATTTACCCATAACTTAGCATATCCGAGAGATGCTTCTTGAGACAATAATCAGGCCGAGTTTCAATGGTGATACCAATACACTTGGTGGTACTACGTTCCGAGTATTTAACCGCTTCGCCAACACTACAGCTTCTATGACCAGACAGCGCGTCGTGTAGGTTCCGTATAAAATAATCTCTATAGTTATCTGGTAATGACATAAAAGTACCGCCCATAACAATAAATTCGACTTTGTCGACATTGTGGCCCAATTGTTTTAACTAAAAGTGTAACATATGTACATGATCATTTTACAAAGACTGAAAGATGATTGGAAATTATATGACTCATAACCGTAGCAGCATTTGCTTTACCTGTTCAATGCGATGTCTTGTTTGTAAATAAGGATCATATCTCGCGCGTATAGCTCTCATCGACGTGGGTTCGTATCCAGTATACGATTGTGTTGAATATTCGAAGTCAGAATCTGGGCCGCCGGGGCAATAAACACAGATATTTCCCGTCATATTAATATGTGGACATCTGTGTGGTTTGCACATCACTGCTACAACAGCAATCTGCAACAATTATATTACTTTTTTTTTCTGTATCGTGAAGATAATCGGTATACACATACAATGATTGACAATGATGCAAAGTTAAGCTAACCCCACTAGCAGTCCTGATAGGCTTAGCCTTCAATTTCGGCAGAAGCATGTTCCTAGCGTAACTAGGTACTGCTGCGATAATGTCAACCAATCTTGGAGAAGAGTCCAGGCCATACTTTGAAGAAATTCGCGTCTTCAATTTATTTAGATCAACGTCTCGATTTTCATTATGTGCCTTTAACAACTCTTGTATAATTTCGCCAATCGTTATCACCATACGCTCCTCCTTGCTCTGATTTACAAACTCTGCAAAGACATAGATGTGTTACATTCCAATATAAGTAATTAACCAATAATAAATGAAATTGCATCAATTTGTATCTTACAATTAAATATAGAGAAGTGTCATTTTTGATCAGGTCATTTTGGATCTTGGTAGTCTAATAATAATATATTTATGTGAATTTTGTGTATTTCTTCCACCTCAACAAACTGTGCGCTGATTATTTGTCGATCTTGAAACATAGTTTTTCGTTCAAACACTAAATTCACATACTTAATCAATAAATCAATGTAACACTTTTATAATGGTTAAAAAAAAAAATGCTTATTAACACTAAAAGTTAAATCGATTATCAACTGAAGTAGCGTGGATTTCCGATAAAAATCCGTGTTTCAAGACAGACAAATAACTGACATGCAGTTTGTTGAGTCGGAAACGTCGGAAACAGCATAAAAAATTCACACAAAACCATTATTATTAGGTTACCAAGATCCGGAAGCCCCGACCGAAGATTTTTTCTGTGTTTAATTATAAGCAATTACGTTAAACATTTACATTCATTTTCTGATTGCACGCTACGTTGCAATAAAACATTATATACTGTATACTTACTGCTTTGTAATACCATGATTGCAAATCTGTTGTGTAACCTTATTTACAGTGTATTTACAAGAATGATTAAAATATTTCACTCTTTCTTGTACGTCATCAAATTTTTCTATGCAAATCGTACGAGATCTCAATGTCACAAAGGAGTATTTGCAAAAAATAGCGATGAAACACAAGACACAACGTGCTCTGGCAATCAACCGCAAAAGATGGTCTTCTTGTGGTCATGGAAGAGAAAATGGCACCAGGATCCCAATACTGGGATCGATATAATCAGAGTCGGCGAAAAATGAAATAAGTCGTTGGAGGAATCATACGAATCACACAATGACTGTGAAACAATGCCAAAAACTGACCGGCGGCTTATACTATACCGGCCACGCCACTCACAATCAGCGATGCCGGAATCCGGAATCGCATCAAAGCAGCTGTGTTGGAGCACTTTGGAGCTTTGCCGCTTGCGGCGCCTGCGTACTGCGTATTAGAGGGGATACGGATACGTATATCTACATACATACATACATACACATAGAAGAATCTTGCATACGTCGTATATGTACACATAAGTACATATGCGCTCGGCGCTCCGGCTACTTCAGAACTGTGCTTTTGTGTGCTTCAGACAATAGAAGAATAAGTAAGGCAGGTATATTATCCTCTGTCCTATTTTCTCGCGTTGTCGATCTGTGATCGTCCGAGCTCCGAGTGCTTTCGAATTACTTCTTCATTTCCATGCGCTAACAATTTAATTTTGGCTGATATACATATATACTGTCAGTAAAAATCTACAGTTCACGTCAGGGTTGTGTTGTAAACAAGATTACATCTACACAGATTGTTTACGTTATGTTTATGCGAACTTTTTTCGTGTAGACAATATAATAATAAGCAATTATTATAAATTAACTGATCGATTAATGATTAATTAATTGATTTTTTGGGACGTATTTTTACAAATGATTCTAAAAAAAATAAAAAATAGTTTTAGATTAGATTAAATTATATGCATTTCATGTATAATTTATTTATATTAATTATTAATTAACTGTACAGTGATATAGGAGATACGTGATATTAAAAAAGAAATATTATTATTTAATTTACATTGATCTGATTTGTTTAATTTTTGGGAGGCATGCTAAAAATTGTACTCACAAACTAAATAATAGTAATTGAAAATAAAATTGCAAGCAAAACATAATTAATTTCCGATATTTCTGACAAATTATAAATGTTCGATGATTCATAAATATATTCATTGTGATATGACACGTTAAACATAGTTTTCATTGTACATGTAGATGAAGATTATTTTACGCGTAAATGCCCAAATCCTGGTTCACGTTACGTACATATACCTATACTATAGATTTTTTAATATTGGCAGTATAATTCAATAAAAACGGCCGTTATATATAATTTTATATAAAATATTTATTATAACAATTTATTATATAATTTTGTATATAATAATAATTTGTTATACTATAATAAATAAAAATATTTAATATGACAGACAATTTTTTTAATATAATTGCATAATACCCATAAATTCTTTTGAAGATTCGAAATCGAAAACTTCACTATCCTTTAGTATTAGTTAATCAATTACAAATTTGACAAATTTTGTTCTATGAAACAAATGAAATATCAATCTAACACATTTTTTCCCCATTTTATTTTTTGGGATAAGAGAAAATTCACATTGAGCTTTGGTGTTTAAATGAAGAGAAGCTTCTATATCCTTAAAAGTAATAGCTAATTATGAAAATAATACTTTTCCTTTCAAGGCTCACTACCAAGTATAAAGCTGATTGGAAGGAAGCACTACGTTATCTTAGAATTCTTGCTACTAATTTTCGCAGCTACTACTTTTCTATACTAGATGGAACTAGTAGGATCATATCGTTATGTAGTAACAGTATTGTAATTGCGAATATACACTTGCTCACATCATCACATGTATTTGTATGGTCTGTTAGTGTGCCTTAGTTTTCTAAATTAAATTATTTTCTCTTACGCGTTTGTTCAAAACTAGACGATAATGTTCTTCTGTCAAGTAAAACTCAATGGAGATTATATTCTACATTCTCTATTGTCTCATCATATGAATTTTCTGGAAAAGTCTGTAATTAGAATAGTAATATAGTAATAATAATAATATTATTTATTTTTAAATAAATAATTTTTTATTTTAATTTAATTTTGCACCACGACGCACGTCTCATAGAAATGAAGTATTTTAATCGTGTAGAGTAAGCAGGTATAGTTTCGATAGAATGACTTATCGTAAGACGTTATCACGTTTCACGATCGGTGCGGGTCAAAAAGCTTCTAATAGAACGGTTAATTCAAGTGGTTTCGTCCGTCCTCACTGATTGGACGATCGTAAAAAATTAATCGAATCCGTGGGTGTGCGGTGCAATATCAAGGGAGCGGTTACGTGGTGCAATTCCCGTTCTCGGCCGATCCAATGACCTTATGGAAAATCGAGTAGACATGCGTACGCCTGTGTGCGTCCGTGTGTTTCCGTGATTTCGGTATTCCAGCCTGGCGGTTTTACGGTAGTTTTAATCGTTTCTCGCATATATCGAACAATTAAATCGAATGCGCAGCGAAGCGACCGCGAAATGAAAATTCTGATTCGCATTGCGATTATTGTGGTTCTGGCGTCTCGTTATTACATACCTTTGATAGAGCAACACAACTCTCGATCTCGATTGTGCCGACAGCATTAACTTAACATTAATCGACGCCAATCAGTTCGGAAAACTTCAATAAGATATATATTTTTAATTCGATTTATATCTGCCTTTTATACTTTTCATTATCTAAATTCCTAATATCCTATTTTAAATTAGAAGATGTCTCTAATCGAGATATAAATAGTATATTGCAATATACGTAAATAATTCATCTACAATGATGAATGCAACCGAGATCCCAAAATTGTTGCAAGCAAAATTAAGAAATTTGATATTCATAGATAAATTTTGACAGAGAAAAGTGACGTCCTATGTTACGAACGTCGACAGATGACCAACTTTCGAAGATTCCATCGCGGCAGTCGTTTACCCGGCGGCAAGTATGACGAGGGAGGATGGGATAGATAAGAAGGACTCCTTTTTTTTAAGACGTCAGAGAGTTGGCGGTTTTTTCGCCAACGGGGTTCGATCGGGGATGCTGCGACTGCTATCAGCTATCGGTGTTATTAAAGCTTCGACTCGATTTTCATGCATCTCATCGCGAAGTTGCCGGTCCAAATGGCGTCGGGGATGATAGGATGGGGCTCGTAAGTTAGACGAACGGGATGGGAGGAGGTGTGGGGTGTCGCGCGCGGTCGGCTAAATCGGGGCCAGGTCGTGACGGGCGAAGTAGTTAAGATATCGAACGGGGTCGAAGATGAGGGTGGGCCCGCCGCCGCGATTAAGTTTATGCACCCTCTCTCGCCCTCCGGGTGCGCGCTTTCGATTTTCTATACGGTCCACGGAAAGCCGTCAGGACAAAATTACGTCACGTAACGGCACGCCGAGGAAATTTTGTAATTGATCCTGAATTTGATACGATCTTTAAAAAACCTAAAAACTCGGAAGTTTAAAGAAATATATAGGTATAAGGTTTAAAGAAATATTAGGTATAAGGAAATATATAATGTATATAGGTACGGGTAGAAAATAGTAGATGAAAATATATATATGTATATGTGTGTGTATATTATGTATATATAGAAACACATGATTCCACTTTAAAATTATTATTAACATTATTACTAACAGATTATCATTAAAAAGTCACACTATTATTGCTCAAAAGGGAATATTATTTAGCATTTGTGAGGCAACGACAGAAAAGCAACGCGGCTGCTCTTAGTCCGTATACTTAAAGTGTCCCTGGAGTCTATGAAAGCTCTGAATGGTATCGTTAGTATCCTTCGGGACCCACATATCGAGAGAGAGAGAGAGAAAGAGAGAGAGAGAGAGAGAGAGAGAGAGAGAGAGAGAGAGAGAGAGAGAGAGAGAGAGAGAGAGAGAGAGAGAGAGAGAGAGAGAGAGAGAGAGAGAGAGAGAGAGAGAGAGAGAGAGAGAGAGAGAGAGAGAGAGAGAGAGAGAGAGAGAGAGAGAGATTTTCCTATATGCATGTCCCTACACGCTCCTGTACGTAGACGTAGACGCCCTTACGCCGGTCTCTTTTCTCTCCACCATCTCCTTTCTGCTGCTCCTTTTAACTCATACATATCCCGGTATCCAAGACGGGAATTTATGATACGTCGCGCATTTATATTCCCGCGCCTCTCATAAATTCTGCTTTACGCGCATGTAAGTGGCTCTACTTTTGTTCATAGATTTCTACGGCTGTCAGATTTGTTTCCGTATGCGACATTCGATTCGACATCAAATTTAAGATTGCGGGGGAGAGAGAGAGAGAGGGAGGGAGAGGAAGAGAGAATATGCGTATGTTGAGGAAAAGATGGCAGAGTTGCATCAAACCTCAAAGCTGCAATGTGAAGAACAAATAAGTATTTTTTATTTGTTGACAAACTCAAGAAACTCGAAAGTCGAAACTCGTTCTATGTCGAAAAGAACATTTAATAATGTATTTTAATAATAATCTCTCGAGACTCTTTTCGCACGCGCTATAGACTTTCTGATTTTGTCAGTCGGTCGTGCATTTCGAGGATCGTTCCTTCCGTGTCATTTGGACGGATAGGATTTTTCGTACGAGCATTTCCGCGGGCGATTCCGACTCCTTTTCTCGTCGCCTAAAGGCTCGTCTGGACGTCGGGCAAGCGCCGCGATCTATACCCCGACGTGTACGTACGTACGTGCAGCCGGGACGATATAGCTCCGAGAGAGAAATCCGGCTTCGTAGATGGCGAAACGACGGGACCCGATATTACATACTTCGCGATACAAGAGCTACGAAAAACGCCCCCGGGCCTTACTGCCGTCGCCGCCGCTCTATAGGTAGATTGGGATTATAATAATTCGCGTCACTGCGTCCAATCTCAATCTGCCTGTCCGGACGAGAGCGGGATGTATCGGTAGGAAGCAAGGACTCCGGTGCTTCGTTAAACGAACCCGTCAGCTTTTGTTGCGTACTTCGTAATAGTTTACTTTCTTTCTTTTTTAATAATGATATTTGAAATTGCACGATATCGAGCGTCAACTCGTCGAGTTAAAACCTAGAGAACATCAGAGAGAGCGGTTAAATGTATAGATGATTTTTTTTCTTTTATTTTTACAACAAATACAAATCATATCCATGTATGATTATCGTCATTAAATAGAGATTTTCCGATAAATTTCTAATATTTTGATATTATTACAGATTTTATTAATTTTACAGATTTATTATAGATTTTTTACAGGTTAATCACGTTAAATTAAAGATTCGCTTGTTTGGCTCTTGCTTACTTTCGTTCTGCGTTCATTTGGAGCTACTTCATTATCTCTTCTTGTTATCAGGAAATGCCTGCTTGATTATTTGGTTACTATGCTTTCTGTGATAATTGGCAATTATTCCATGTTGACTTTGTTAAACATGCACGGAAAATGATATTTAATTTAATACCGCACAATCACATTAAACTAATAGTATGGCGATATTGATTTCCGAAAGAGCTTTATTTGTTGCTTTAACGGAACCGAGAGCGATACGGATTTAGTAGCCTATGTATGTATTATGTAACATGCAGGGTTTCTGTTAGAGTACCTGAGTAAACAGCGAAAGCGGAATTTTCGGCATGATAAATTAACACTTTAAGATAAATCAGAAACATCCGAACACGAATAGTTAAGATTGCTAATTAATTATTTCACGGCTTATCATTATCACTTCTTACTGACTGTCAGTAACGAGATATGAGATATATATAGTGTCTATATAAAAATATAATATAGTGTGTATATAAAAATAGTATGTATCTGGCTATCTCTCTCTCTCTCTCTCTCTGCATCTTGACACATACACAGTTATTAAATTATTTGATATTTTTCCTTAGGAATCTCTCTTGAATTCTTCTTACGTTCGTTTATACGCTACACGTACTTGCATATATATCAAATCGCAATTGCTGCGAGTTCGCTTTGTGATCATCATCTTCTATACAGGTGTTGAATGGCGGCCGATGTATTTGTTTATCGTCGAATTCAACACGGCGACAATGGAAACGCTCAACCGCGAACTTAACGTTCGTCAAGCATTGTGCGCAATAAGTGTTCGACCCTCTTCATCGTATAATCCTTCTCTATGAGTTCTCTTACACAACCACACGCGTGTACACACACACACACACACACACACACACACACACACACACACACACACACGTGTTGCACGTATTTCCGTTCCTTGGAGAGTGAGTATCTATGGCGTACGACAGGTGAACGGTCTATGGAATAAAGCCCCTCGCTGATCCTGTAGCTCCGAGATCTTCAACCTTATATACTGCACGACCTGCTTTACTGCCGGCCATTCTGTGCTTCCTCCGTCCTTTGACAACGGAAGCTCGTGATCCTCTCGCCCGTCGTGATTCTATTTCTAAATACGTTAACTGCTGTCGCGAATACGTGTGTATAAATATTTAGTGATCTGCGTCGATATTACTTTGAATAGAATTGTATATCACCGATGCACCCCCTCCGAGTTCATAGATTTTAAATAAATAAAAAAATATACCACATGGTATAAAAATAAATATAAAAAATACATTACATGATGTGTAAACAAATGAAAAAATATATCATATAATATATAAATAAATGTAAAATTTACTTAGTGGTGCAGGTAAAACTAAATTGCCCTATTGAAATATTATCATTAGTTTCTAATACGTAACGTCATATTTTAATAGCAATATTAGACAGTTTTCTTATAATATCTAATAATAATTTTTTACAATAATATTTTTTACAATTCTTACAATGATATTTTTATTTAACTTTGATAACTAATAATATTTGCGATATTTTTTGCCATGGAAATAAATTTTAAAAAATGGGAAAAAAACAAAATACATTTCAGCTGGCACGATAGAGTAAAGCGCCATACGCACTAGTTTTACCCGCGGGTAGAAATATCGCGTAACTCCCGAATGAACGCGCGGTAGCGTGCGTTGCGGTGCATCCATGTGCATAGTGAACCGCGACCGGTAATAGTGTCCAGGACGACACACAGCCGCTATGCAACAATAATGCACGTATCTATAGCTTCCTCCTTTCTGCTCGCAGCATCATATGATGCTCTTCTAGCTGTCATGATACTGTCGCGCTGTATCGTGTGTCAGATTTCGTCCGAGAGGGCCGCGGCGATTTTCCAGCTTGCGGTTTAGCTTTAATTCCACCGACGTCAAATTTTAATATAGAGCGCGCGCACGCACACAGTGGTATAGAGAAAGTGGCGGCGCGATTGTGTCTCAAAATGCAAAATGTAAATGAAAGGCGTGCGTAACAAAATGCGCATCTATATACGCGCTCCGGGATCCGTTTATCCGTACCCCGTATTCTCTCCTCGCGATATTCATTTAAATTCGCCATATCTCGCGTAATTATAACTTTCGGCCGACACTACTGTTGCGCCGAGTTTATTAGCGACAGCTGGATCCGTTAAATTACGTGTGTGATTTAATTAAATTTTCACCGACGTTGCCCTGCCGATCGATATATATTTTCGCGCTCGCGGCGCTCGTTAACGCGCGCGCACGGAAAATCTTTTCCGCCGATCAATTTACGCCGATTATCCGAGATATTTATACGGGTGAATCGGGCTATCACACATCGAATCTATTACATAATACCTTGCACGTGCGTTCCCGACCTGGTTACACGGCTCGATGGAGCTAAGTACGTCTCTTACTCTTTCGGGAATGACGTTCATGCACGTGCGCTCGCTGATCCGGTCAACTTTAATCGATGTATACTGCGTTCCTTGCCCGCGCGCCATTAATACGTTCGAAATTGTTCGCGTATCGATCGCGCTTTTTTTTTCGGCTGTTCGAAAATTTCAGTATGGAACGTATTGCAAAATGGAATGGAAAGTATTATTTACATGAGAGAGTATGATCATATCTCTAGAGTTTAATCTCTAGTAACGCTTCCGGATATAATATTTTAGAGTTATAACCGAATACCGTTCGCAGGGTGTTTCTCTAAAGCGGCCGAGTTATCATTCCACGTTCGAATTTATCCGACCCGATACGTATATACGACTTGACACACGCCCGCGAGCGACTTAATTTCCGTTGTCAGGCGATCATATGGACTGATGCATCGTCTATAAGGCGGTATCTTATTCCACATCGTACACCCTTGGCCTGTTTGTACCACGGCATTTATCATACCGCATATTGTGCGCGATATCGGCATTGACGTGGTTTCGTGGCTGCGCATGCACAACGACAACGGTGCACGTATATATGTATCTCGTGCTTTACTTAAGCTAATGACATCAGTCACCGATCTCTATTTACGCGACTCTTCGAGTGAAAGAAAAAGCGGTATGAACGAACGTTCGACAGAAAATCTTTCACGGATGCAGGCTATATCGTCATCCGCACGCGCTTCCGTCGGTCTCTATAATGTAATATAATTACGCATAATGTTATCAAATATTCCGTTATACTTGTATAACTGAATGCGTGATTATCCAAGAATTATTAAATATATTCGTATTAATCCGCGCGATAATGTTTCAATTATGAAATATCGCGTCCTGTCCATCGATTGCCCCCATTTATTCGCTCGTTCCCGAGGGCTCTTCAAGGTACTCAACGACGACGACGACGTTTCGCACGCACTAAAGCGTAAGTGTTCGTAACAGCCATTATATCCGCTATATTCCCCGCGATATCGCCCTCCCGGCGGGGCGCACGGCTGCACATGCATTCGGGCAATATGGTTACGCGGCTCACTAAAGTTAAACACGTTCCTTGCATAACAACATCCCGCGCACACACGGGCACCGCGATAGAAGCAAACACCGATAAAGCGACGCACACGGGCCGCGCTGCGCCGCACCGCGTTCTCTTCGCAGAGAGACGCGTCAACGGGGTGAGGAGGATGCGACTAAAGTCGTGGGTGCGGCGGCGGGTGCGCGGAAAGTGCTGCAGCAAACCGCCATCCGCTTGTCAAGTAATTGCGTTACGTATTGACTCAGCTCCTAGAGGAGGTGCAGGGTTAGGCGAGCGACGACAGCGGACGACCGCACGAGGCTAGGTTGAATATTAATTACCTGGTAATTTTGAATTTAATGGCCTCCGCTATCGCGAGACTTTCGGCAAGTTTTCGACGACCTTCCCTCAGCGGCGCGGATGCGCTAAATCGATGGCGGTTTTCAATACGAATTCGGAGATACCGTCGAACCGTTTGATCATTGAATTCCAAAGTCGGTTTATTGAATTAAGACCACCCTCAAAAAGGAGATATGGAAATGTATACTGGAAATATATTTAGTCGTCAGCATTTAAAATTCGTACATTTTCGTTTTTCTTTATTACGTATTTCTGAGAGGAAGTCGTGAGAGTAGTTATAGATATAATTGAAATGATATAGTGAAAGATTATTAAAATCACATTTTTAAAAGCATTTTTGAATTTTGGTACACTGGATGAAACGGGTAATTGCGTGTATTTATGTGACACCAAATTAAAAAAATTCTTTCTTGGAATAGGAAAGTTTAATAATTATTTATTGTCAACGGCAATAAATTTTGCGTTCATATATATGATGTACCAAAAATTAATTTTGTCAACGGCTCTCGATATTGTTACAGTTCCCAATTTTGCAGCGCGAAATAAAAAAGAAATTGGTAAAAATAGCTCTATTAATCCAATGTCGATACCTCTGTAATCGAACGAGCAATTTTGTCATCTCGCAAGAGCGATAATATCACGAGCTAAAGGGAGCTTAACGAGTTATTTAAATAGTTTCGCGCGAGCGATGATCGTTTTATCTCATTATGAGCTTATCAACTCGCCATGGATGCCGGCAGAAAAACTTGATTTGATCGATTTTCACGGATAAATGAGTCCGCCGTCAATATGTTACGCATGGTATATACTTTTGATTACAAACCTGTCGCGGCGTTATATCCTTTAATTTCGTCGCGTACACCAGGAAATTTGCAAAAAGATTGTCAGCGATACGTCGATTTCGCGCACGCCGAGCGGCGCTTTTAACGCGCGCTGCCACGATAAAAGTTTAATGTAACACACAACTCGCAGCCATGAAATTTTCAATCAACAGACTCTTTGTTTTATCCGATACAGATTGTTACCCCCGTTGCAGAAAACGACACATGCCCGTCCCGCCAGTAAATCTCAATCAACACGCATTTAACGTACACAACCGTGTCCAATCTCTCAATTTAATACCGGGAAAGTGTTGCAATTTATACGGCGACACGGGTGCTTTATTAGGAACTTCCGAAACTTCTGAATAAAATGCGAAACCGGTAATGTTCCTGCGAGGCGCAATATATCGTATGCATTTGTATACATATAGGTGCAAGTAGATATTATTAAAGTACAATATTTTTTGTATTTACCTTACCTGTGCTCACTTTTGTACTCCAAGTATTGATATTTTTTAAAAGCGTGATTAAAAATGAAGAAAGCTTTTTGCAAACTAAGATTTATAGCTACTTGTGAGTAACCAAATTCTCTATTCCTTAACTGTTTTAAAATAAAACCTTGACATATATAACTTAGATAATGAAAAATTTAATATTAATTATTAAAGGCTACACCTCAAATCTCAATTACTTGAGACTCTTCAAAAATTGATGTTTTTGGACAATTTGTTATTAATTATTGACAATTTTTCTCATTCAATTATATTCTTCAGTCTTTTCTACCCCTATTTCATATATAGTTTTTAAAAATTTGGTTGATTAAATCCAGCTTTATACGTGATCAAAGGTCTCTGTGCGAGGTCCATATATGGACCATATACCCTTTAAGGGTTAAGAATTATGGTTCATCAAAATACTGATAAAGAAAAGTTATATCGCGGAATTGGATAAAAAATTCACTAAAGAGGTTTTATTTGGTCTAAAATATGCGATTTCTATCAAATGCGTCGAATAAAAAAAATTTGCGATTAATTATATATGTATTTATTATTTTGTTTTTTTCTATATTCTTCATTTTGTTTTTGTATTTCATTAAAGTATGCAAAGTATTGCATAAGTGTCGAGCACCGAAGTAATATTTCTACTTTTATCGCTTTTGGAGCAGAAAACAATGATCGATTATCTGTTAATCCTTTGGGTTGGAATAGCAAAGCTGATATGAGTCATATATTTATGACGTTCATGTAACTATTAGCGTACCGTTAAAAAGTGCATTAAATTGTTAGGAATATTTTCGAGAAAACGGCTTGTAAAATGTTTATCAAGTTCGAAACGTATTCAGCTCAAAGAAATTAATTATCGTGTGCAACTTTTTTTTTATTGTTTACCCGAGTTTTTAGAAAGCAACATTTTTGGGAGAGGTATATGGATATCTACTATATTTTTCCTATAATATGGGTGATCGCGAATAACGCTCTGGTTAGGAAAAATATATTTTACCGCAACATCGAGCAAATCCCCGCAGCTATTATCACATTTTGCCTAATTTTTTTAGTTTTCAACGATGTCACAGTACCGTCTGTGCTTTTTTAGCATATAACGTATGCTTTTGTTTCCGGATAACATATAATATGTAAAAAGCTTAATTTTTCTGCTCGCATTTTAGAATACTTTATGAAAATGTCCCGTAATATTGTGATTAACGGGATAACGAGGTAAATATAAATGGAGCAAAAGTTCCATTTCGCAGATTTCGCTTATTTAAAAAATTGTCCCGTCTTGGCGCAATAATTTCTTTAATTGAAGGAAGGAAAGCTTTTTTGACAGCTTATTAGAGATAAAGCAAATGCAATCAATTTAAGATAAATCAAAGTGATTGATACATGCGGATGCAATATTTTTTATCGACATAATGATAATTTTTTAATTTTTTATGATATCTATAAATAAATGATAAAACCTATCGTTTATTATTTAATAATTATCGTTATAAATTTATCATTAAAAATATATATTTTAGTGCTTTAATTATCCTGATTATTTCTCTTAAAAATAAAGGCCGTTATAGAATAATCGTTTTTTTCTTTTTAAATTCATAGCTTGTTCCATATTGAGAGCGTTCTGCGAAGCTTCGACCAGGAGAAGCTCCTCAGCGATCCATGCGAGAAGTATTCTAGAAGGGAAAAAGGCACAGAGCCGGAATAAAGCATCAGATGTCGGATGGCAGTCTTTGAATTTTAAGCCTCCTGTTGCCTCTCTTGGCCCAGCTTCCGCTCGTCATCGCAGTTCACGTAGGTGAGTAAGCGTCGTGTATAAGAATGCACGCTTTCGCGGTGCACCGCATTGTTATAGAGCGTGTTTTTTTTTTTTTTACATTCCAGCGTGAAGTCGAAACACATGTAAAGTGGTGTCTACAATAAGAATTTTAGGCGTAAAATTTAAACTTTAAGCCTTAAGCCGTAAGAAATTGACTAATCCCAGTCGCGTATTCTTCTTACACTCGACTGTGATTAGTCATATTCTTACGGCTAAAGGCTTAAAGCATGTGCGCAAATAAATGAGCTTTAGAAATGACACAAGTTTACTTTTTCTTTCAGTAACATCGATTTTATCATGCTATTCTATAGATTTTATTTTACTGAAATTAAATTTTATTTTCAAAATAAGTGACTCAAAAAGCGCAGCTGCCAAAGCGCGCGCGCAATAGTATTGTTAAAATATAACATTGTTTGTATGTTACGTTTCTATACTGATTTTTATTATAAGAGAAAACTATCGCGTGTCGGCATGTTGCGCAAAAACAATGAATGTAAGTATTATTCACAATTTTAAAACAGAGTCTATATCGAATGTATTGAATTAATAGAGAATATATCACGTAAAACAGAAACTAAAAATCTTTTTAACGTGAAGTTATGTTGCTCTTATGTTAATCAGTTTTACGTTTTCAAAAATAATTACATTTCCTAATTAAATCGTAAGCGCTTTGATTCTGTTCCCATAGTAAATATTTAACGGGGGGGGGGGACCAGAGATGATTACGCGGCTGAACTAACATTTGTGTGAAATATTTCAACTTTGTAAAAAAAATTGCACATCATAAGAAAATTAGTGTCCGATTTAAACGTGAAAAGCTTCATGTTCTTATTTCTCAAATATATGTGGCGAAGAATAAAAGGAGCTGCGAGAGAGAGAGAGAGAGATTTCGTTATTTTTTCTTTGGTATAATTGAATAAAACTGAATAAAAATTAATGCGAGCTAAATTAATAATATCTTTTATGAGCTATTTAGAAAGACGAACGTGGAAATATAATATTGCGTGTTTATATACATTTCTACAAACATTTCGATCACTCGGCGTGGTATAATGTTTCATACGAGGTTTCATAACCTCCGCATTTCGTTAGCCAAAATTTTGTGCGATGTTTGTTAAGTAGATCAAACGATCGAACGTACTTAAATGATATAATCGTGTTTCACGTTTGCGAGTCCGGCGCGTATATATTCGAGTTGATGACCAAATTTCGTGCTTCCCAGGCGGCGGCTTCGTTTCCAGGTAATATATTTATAGCGCACGAACGCGCGTGCACGGGGTACGGGGGTTGTCTCGCATGGCCGCACGGGCACGCGACGCGTACGCTCGATTCGTACGGTCGATGATCGGGATACCTTTTGCGCGAATACATTGACAGGTTTGCGCGATTCAACGGTCGAATGCACCGACGGACGACGACGGAGCGGAGAGGCTAGAACGCGGTGCTAAAACTGCGAAGCGCGACCGGCATCGTAATTTACTGTTTACGGCCGGACTTTCCCAAAATCTCTTCTATAGTGCTCTCTGACACGCGCACCGCCCGCACGTATACGCGGGTTTGTCGCGACGCTGCTGGGCTTGCGCGTGTGCCGTGTGGTCAGCATGGGAACGTGTACACGTGCGATGCAACCGTCGGCCAGGGTGCTTTCTGATCCTTTTCCCGACGTCGCCGAAAATTTTCCACCGACTATTTATCGTGTTTACGTCCCGAGCGAGTTTAGCTACATGTAATTTGTGATCTGGCGGCTAGTGTACACTGAATCGTGTTATCATCGCTTATGGGATTGAAATAAGAATGCTCACGTTTTATCCATTTTGTCTTATTAATCAATGATGAAATGGTATTCTAAAGGATGAAAAAATTATAATGCATATTTTTAGATTTAAGGATTTCTTTAAGATATATTTAATAATTAATCATAATTGTTTACATAATAGTTACAAATAGTAAATTTGCTACAAACACCACTTTATACTTATTAGCATAGTTATTTTTATTAAATGCCAATATATTTCTAAAGCTTTTACGAATCCATTAAGACATGTCTCGGCGTTGGAAGGTTGAATAAGTATCTATGTAAAAGGTATCTTGTAACTAATTAGGATGGATAGTCGGGTATTCTTAATGCAAATATTGAATCAGTTTTATACAGACGAAAAGAAATCTCGTTTGAAATAAATTGCAAGCTCAGGTTGTATACTCAATATTGTTGAGGGGGCTTTATAGGGCTTCGAGGCAAAAGGGTGCTTCGACGAAAGTAAAGGGCTTCTGTTGCTGATTTCACAGGTCATTGAAAACTTCACTGCACTGCTATTATTTATTTTGGAGATAGAAGTAGAGATATATTTACAGAAACAATTTTTATATTTTTGAAAGCAATTGCAATTTATAAAATAATAAATTTTATGTTTTTATTAAAATATGAGTATAGTTTTTCAGTTGTTTATTTCAGCAGATATATATGATCTGCTTTAACTGTGTTAATTTTAAATATTTTAAATGTATAATATAAAATATATTTTTTATTAGAAAAAAATGTTTAGAATGTAATATGCAATTGATTATTTTTCTTTAAAAGTTATTATTTATTATATTTTTTTACATTAATTAATTAATTTTATTCTTTTGTAAAAGTATTAAAATAAGTTTTTAAAAAATTAATATTTATGTAAAATGTATTAATATTTTAATTATTTTATTTTAATACTTTTAAATATTGAGTAACCAGTAAGAGAATTAAATTATATACATATAAGAAATATATCAATAATATTTTATAAAGAACGCACGATATAAAAAATTTTTAGTTATATACATGTGTGTGTATCATATTTTCCACTAAAAGTTTTATTCGACATATTTTTTTGTAAAATGGGAAATAATTTTGAAGCATTTAAAATGTTATCCTGGAGAGTAGATAACACACGCCTTTGTATTCAACTTCATTAAAATTGAAATTTTTCTTATAAATATTTTAATATGTATTTTGTAGTTTGATATTTTGAATTGGTAATGTTATACAGCTCAAAATTCAAATTTTTTCAAAAATTTCCATATTTGTAATTTCTAACATATATAGTCATAAAAAATTTAAAAAGTTAGAAATTATGTAACGGAACGGGCCATTTTTTGACAAATAGTTTGACGAGAAAACATGATGTTACAGTTTTTTTTAACTGTGCGAGTCTATTAAAATAATATGAGACATGTTATACGCTGGTATTTGTCCAATGTTTGCCAAGCGCGGCAGGTTTTAAAAGTCATACTCTTCCGCCGCACTTCACGTATCTGCCTTTATTATTTGAATACTACTCTCGCGAACGATGCAAAATAAATGTTGAAAAGAATACAGAAGCGGCTATAAAAATATTTTCCCATACGCAACGTACCCGTACGCAGTTGTTATTCGCATCTATGTCGACAAAACTACGTCTCGTTGTTCGCGAAGCGGCGCATAAATCTGTCATTGTCGCGACAAAATTGTCAGAACGGAATAACCGCGGCGTATACGCATGCACATTTTCCTGTTTTCTTCCGAGATAACTCACAGAGCCGGTATTATTGTTTTGCGCTGAAAGACGTTGCTCAATTTCCTTTCAAAGTGAAATCCTGATCGCCGCTCTTGTAAAGTTATCCGAACGCAAGTTGAGAGATTGAAGTTCGTATCGAACAGAAAGTAGTTGTTCGGAATTGGTTGGAAATGAGGTTAATTAAGGATTAAGAGCGAGGAAGCGCATTCGTAGGGTATACACGGAGGTATATGGGACGTGACCTAAGTCTCGGATAACAGCAGGTGCAGTTGCATCGGCAGCGCTGCATGCACTTTTCTGTCGTCGATCCGCGGGTCGCGGGAGGCGAATATTGTCTTGAGAATCGTTAAAAACTTTATGCCTTGTTAACTCGCGCAAGGCGCATCATTATTAGAAGGAAAGAGTAAATCTTGTTTCGCGTTTCGTAAAGAAATACAAATAATAAAGGAAATATCGCAAAACGAGAAGTACGGGAGGACAACTTTTTGCAAAAAAACTGAAAACATTTCGAAGTTACCTAATCTATTACGGACTATTGTTTTTTTTTATTCTAGTTGATGAAACATAATTGTTTGTGCAGGTCGCGTCAAAAAGTAATAAACGAAACTTTTCTAATTAAAATAGTTTGTTGCAATGTAAATAACGGTGTCTCACACGGGGAAACTTCTACTCCTACTGGATATAGTAAAAATAATTCCTGTATTCAATTTTATAAATCTATATTTAATATTCACGACTTTTGTGAAATGTGCAGTGATAACAAATAGTGCTAGCTGTTAAAATATTAGTTTTTTTTTTAATACCAGTGTATTTTTTTATATAACGTCGTTCGTCAATCGTTATGTTTATTTTTCATTTACTATGGGAAGTCGAACGGAAGTGCGGAACATGCCCATCGAGCTAATTTCAAAATCGATCGTAACTACGATCAAACGTATTGCGCGTTACAGTCGAAACCTAAACAGAGCAACAGGATATGAACTGATTGATCTCCTAACTTTGAGCATGGGACACTGTTTGCTTGCTAGTGGTGTTCTCAGTTACTCGGGTCTTCATCGGGTCAATGCATCGAATTACTGTATCGAATTTCGGCTATACCAGCCAGGTATTATTGCGGTAACCATTAACGTGCGAATATTATCCATTTTACAGAATAATATATAGTGTTTACAGAATAATAATTATATATTGTTTGACGTAAAAGAATACATTTTTGATACGATTTTGATTACGTATTTTATTAATCACATAAAACTGAAATGAAATGGGACAGTAAACAATATAACACAATAATGTTTTCATATTAGTAACCCAGAATAATTTTTAGTCTTTGATCGAGAATATAATTAATTACCGATTTATATTCGTTGAACATTATTCAATTATTCGGATTAATTAATTTACAGATCTTTATTAGATGAATTCGTATTTGAAAGATTTATCAGTATTTAAAATTCGTCTGCCTTTTAATAATGTTTTTATAAGTATTTATAATTGATTAATCTTCTATTATTGGCTCAAACAATTATTAATTTGACATTTGATAATCACAAATAATGAAAGCTTTTTGGAGGGAACGGTTTCATATCGTTTGTTAACCTTACATTTTATAATTGCTATTAAAAATATTTCTAGTTACGGTTTAAAAATTCATTAAGGCATTTTTTGGCCTAATTATTGATCTTGATAATTTAAATGGTAGACAATTTCCAATTATTCCAATATTATTAGTGTATCAAGTTTTGGTTTTACATTACGTTTTCGCGTGAGGATTGTGTGCGCGTTAGTATTATGATATGATGAAAAATACACCGTCCGTGATAGAGTATGAAATTACGGAACAATTTTGAGTGTCGGACGGAACACAAATTGTAAAAAATGGCCGCAATATCGAGCACCATCCGGCTTTGTTTGCACCGAAATTTTCCAGAGTATAGCTTTTTCATTTTTATCAAGACTTAGTTTCAATTGTTTTGAATTTGTGTTATAAATAATGACTGATCGTGCTCTAGTACTTATTAATCTTTATTCTTTTTTGTTGGATATCGGGAAAATAAGTTAAAGATTTATTGCTATTATAATTTATTCTATTAGCTGCATTGAGTGTTCTATTTATTTTATGTATAAATTTATACATAGGTACACATATTTATTATACATGTACGTCATGTACATAAATACGAAATACGATTTTAATATTTGTAAGTTTATAAAATTTACATATTATATAATATTATATTATACAAATATTTATCTAATAAATTTTTGATTATATGTAGATATATATTAGTATAGAAAATTATATACAATGTATTGATTATTACGAGGAAGAAGATTGCAAATAAATACATTAAATAATTTTATTAATGAGTTTAAATAATTAATACTTAATTTCCTAATGATGATATTCTATTACGTGCGAAAAAGTGAAAACAATAATATATGAATCAGAACAAAACGTAGAAAGAGTACAGCTAGAAGAAAATTGGTTAACTGTAAAATTAATTAAAAATTAGTATACTCATCAAAATTTAACATCTGTTTTGCGACGTCCCTTAGCGTTCACCAATGCATCTTCCACTGCAATTATATCTGTAAATGGTATATTCGAAAGTGATTCTAGAGCTTTATTGTGTCGTTCTACATCGTTGCACTTCACTTCACTTTTAACAATATATATTTGCGACATGAAATTCATAGAATTATTATTTAATAATTTGTAAATTGAACAATTCAATAATTCATGTATTCTTCGGTATAACTTATTTTTATTTCACGTAGAAATTATTTACTTAATTTATTGAAATACATATGAAAATTAACATTAATGAGAATTAATCTATTTATATCAGTAGTAGGGGAGACCAGGACGAAGTCGTCACTATTTTTTTGGTGCTACTATTTTATTTGGTTGTATGCGGCGCACTCGATCATCTCGACCGCTGTTCGGTTCGGCTTTGACCGAACGCGTGTTTGCTACTTACAATTAGCGGAGAGAAATGTCAATGGTTGCGAGATAAAACGACAATGAGCTTGTATAATTAATCTTCGTTCTCCGTAAATTAAAGGAAAGAAAACGGAAAGTCCGTTGCGAGAAGCGAACGCGCACCATTTAACAGTCAATTAAAGCATTATTTGAAACAATAGTTTCTCGTTTGTCGGCTCAGTGATGATGTCTAATGTTTCACCTCTATGCTCGCATCAGGCGATTCTGAGCCACCGATGATGAGTCATTTCGTCTCGCATAATTCAGAATCAAGCGGCATTATCCACGCGCGACGGCTTAACAATACCGCGGCATAGATAATACATACTACTTCTAAATCCGCGTAGAACTGCAAATACTCGGCCAGAACTCTCTACCGTGAGCACATCCATACGAAGCTGTTCCGGCGCAGCTCGTGGATTTGAGGATAAAAACGGATTGGCGCGTTCGCTTTATTTCCCCGCTTTAAATCGCGGGAGAAGGAATATTACTCTATTATCTATAACGGTTTTTACAGCTTATCAAGTTCCCCATTCGTGTTTCCTTCCGTTTTACTCAGCCGGCGAGAAGACACTTGTGAACTTTTGTGAGCGGATTCGACTTGTGAACGATAATGCGCGAGAGATGATTTTATTTCACGTTACGCATCGCCGTCGATTAGTCGAGTTATAAAAGCTAACACATTTACTACATTTACGCGAGCGTTACTTCTGTAGTAACTTACGATATATTACTCGTTTACGCGGAATAAATTATCGTAAGTTACTACAAAATCTCGTTTATGCGAAGGAAAATCCCGTTTACGCGAAGGAATTATCGTATAAAGTTACTATACAGAAGTAACGTTCGCGTAAACGTTAGTAATTTTTAGGTATATTGTTTGTTTCTCTTTTTATTCATAATATAGATTATAGACATATAAGAAAATTCATTTAATTAGCGCGACCGGAGATTTCAACAATCATCCAAACATTCTAAAGTTACACAAAAGAACCTTGCAAAGAGCCTTGCAACCGTAATGCAGAAAAAGAAACGCACAAGATACGCAAGATTTAAAAAACGCGAGCGTGTTACACGAAATGCGAAACGCAGAACGGTATACGTTCCGTTTCGTTTAGCGACGTAATATCTAAAATGCGAACAAAGCGCCGATTAATTTCCTGATATCCCTCCGAGCCGGTGACGAGCGACGGGTGGGAACTGGGGAGAGGAAAGCTTTTGTGTCGAACGTATCGACACTTGAAGCCGGGTGGATTGGTGCATCGGTTTCATCGATGCACGCTGCACGACGCATGCGAGGGAACGACGCGAGAGAGGAAGAGCGTTATACGTATATACTTATGACATAGGTGGACTATGGGCGAGCCATGATGTGACGGACCATTGTGTGGTTTCCTACGCCAAATATCGTGCACACACGAGGGACACGAGTAAACATGGACACGTATATCGTGATGTATACGAGTGTGGAGACACGCGTACGTGCGTGCGTGCGTGCGTGCGTGCGTGCGTGCATACGCGGTCGCCCGGCGTTAAACCAGCGTTAACAAGCCGACGCTTGAATCCCGCGCGCTTTGTGCGCGTGCATAGTCCTTAAGCTAATATCGACCATCGAATACTGTCCCGTGAAATCCATTGCGGAGCCTATCGCGCGAGTCAGGTGCAGCGCGTCGTTCTTCTACACGGGCGTACGTGATAGCCGACGTACGAAACCCTGGACACCTGCGATACGCGATAACGTCGCGCAGCTTAAGAAGACAAATTGTCGCGACTTGGATATCTATTTATATTTCTTTCACGAATCGAAATTATCGACATTCAAACTCCGTGACGAACGTAACATATACGAAATAGGAAATATCTCGAACTATGGACGTTCAAGCGCAGATTGATATAGATATAGATCTTTAATATGGGTCAATGGAGCAAGAAGCGACTTTCATAATTGGGTCTTTAAGTAAAATTTTTTTATTAAGCGGTATCCATAATTAATGTAGAGAATCTAAGCCGATTTTTAGTACTTTTTGAATTTAAAAAAAAAACCTAAATTTGAGAAAGTTATAGCTTGCTAAAGTTTCTTTGATGACGGCAACTTCAAAAGATTTCGCAACAACATTATGACGTCACAGCACATTTTTGTGTACTATATCTTTTTCAATTTTAAAGATATTGCAAAAATTCAAAAAGTTTACAAAGAAAGTATGCCATGATCTATCAGAATATGCTGTTAGGTAAAAGTCGGTTAAAGACCCAATTGAAGATATTTGGACTTTTAAGAGAGACGATTTAGTATACGAGAAAAATCAGTTATATATAGTTTTTTTTTAATACAAATCTCGATGGATTTTCAGAGTGGAATTGCAGAGAAGTAATATCGATTGGGTATAATCCTTTGTGCACTATGCATGCTTCGTATTTGAAACATGTCGAAAACCATTGAACGCAAACTGCGAAAGTAACGCGCGCGCTATCCGCGCCTATCCGTATATATAATTGACAAGACGAAAAAATCTGAAATGGAAACTGATAAAACGGGAACGACGAGATGTGGTTTTTTTTCGGAAAGATGTAAAAACTTGGGGTGTGCGATAGCGCGCAAATTGCTGCTTATATCGCCGCGGCCCCCGAGGCGTAGTTCGACGATATTCGCTCGGGTAACTTTCGAATGTCTACGAGCATTCGCGCTGCCTTCATCGAGCAGGAAATGGTCACGCGGGGAAACCGTTTTGCCATGGTCTCTCGAGTGGCCAAAACCGATTTTCACGCTCGGCGAAGCAATCGGCCGGCGATTCGCGACCAATGTAAGCACGTAATTTGATCGGACGCCGATCCGGTTCAACGTTATTTATGCATGCATATGCATACGTTGTAATATAGTCGGGACACGCCGCCCGCCGGCACTTGTCGCACTTGCACGGCGTTTCTCATTGATAACTCGGTACTTGTTTCACCGCATCGTGCCACGGAACTGTGCAGCCTCGACGCAGCTTTGTATTACCTTTGCAAATTCGCGGTCGGATTTTGCCGCGTATTGGGGATCTCGGCAAAATGAAAATTAAGATTCGCGTCAATTAACACGTTTCTATATATGAACTAGTTCGAAATGGTTTCTGCGAATCCAAGTTGAAAATTTAATTGAAATTATGTCAGCCATTCTTTCGACGTAAACTATTTGTGAAAAAACGAGTACGCGCGAAGTATAATCTATCAAAGATCTGTAAGCGTTTATTTTTACAACGTTTCTAGTTACTTATGATAATTATTAATTTTATAATTATTTTGTGCGTTGTTTTGTTTAACGGTTTTAATTAATTTTACAGATGAATTCAAAGAACACTCGTTCTGTACAGAACATTCTCCTATAGTTTTACGAAATTCATCTACAAAATGACATTATACTTATTGCAATTTCGTATAGCTTGCTTCTCTCGCGAATATTCAGCAGTGCTCGTATTCCGTGAAACCATTAAACCGTGTGCCAAAAAGCATTGACTTTTATTCGAGAAGATAAAGACCTCTGTGTCGCATCCAAAGAACTTTCCTCATTTTTCCCGTTTATCTAAGCGATGCGTAACGAATTCTTTAGCGGCACAACGTGGAACGACATTGAGGAACGGTGTGAGAGATTATTCCACTTTACGGGAAAGACGAGGCAGAGCAAAGTCAAACAAAGCAAAGTGAAAAGAAGTCTAAATGGCAATAAAGCAGACGCGAAAACTCGATACTCATGATCTTGACTCTCTTTTTGCCGCGAAAGTGTTTTTCCACTGAAGAAGTTTCTTTCGCGCGGAGGAAAACTTGACTTTCTTATTCCTGCCTCGGCATCATCCGACATCGTTCCCATCAGTATATAAGAATGTTGAGATAAGCATTCAATCAAACTTCAGAGGCACAACGTGATTCTTGTACTATTTTTTTTAGTAAAATTCGTTTAATGTTAATTTCGAAGAATGATGATAGTCGAAAATTATAACTATATAAGTATACCATTATATATATCGCATCCAAAATAATAATGAAATTATTAATGGAAAAAGTAAGTTTTTACAAAATCTCAATAAATATAAAATATTTTTAGCATATATTATTTTCAATTGTTTTTATTTTGTTGTAATTGCGAAGAAAATATCGAGTTATATATTAAGATTAATATCATTAGATTTTATTTTTATTATTATCTGTTTGTTGCGTC
Source organism: Temnothorax ravouxi (assembly GCA_030770255.1). NCBI lineage: Eukaryota > Metazoa > Arthropoda > Insecta > Hymenoptera > Formicidae > Temnothorax > Temnothorax ravouxi. The sequence continues at coordinate 94,448 of JASTWP010000407.1, forward strand.
TAATTTAGAATCCTATTTTAATTATTTACAAATAGATAAAGCAAGAGAGAATAATCAATTCAGTTCAACTTAAATTACTAAAATAATTTTTCACGTAAAGCACAGTTATTCTCGAATACAACTCTTTCTTTTTTTTTTCGCGAGAAGTTCCATCGCCGGAATTCATATGCTCCTACATCCTCTTTGATGTTCGAATCCCCATTATCTCGCCGTGTAGAGGAAAACAGACCTCGCCGTCAGGAGCAGTCAATATCGCGCGGTGGAGTTCTATCGCCGAACGGGGGATGAATACCATACCCTATACGCTACGCCGAGGTGTATCGGGGGGATGTCTCGTACCCTTGGGGGCATATACAGGGTGCATGTGGCGGGAAGGGGTCACCCGTCTCCTCCTATTACGTGGAGTGACATCCAGGCTAATATCCTTCCACTTCCTGTCATTCCATCCTCGCGCGTCTGCCGCTAGCGCCAAAGTGCATGTGCGTGTGCATGTGAACGGCGCGTATACAACGTCGTATCGCCTCCCGGGGAACGCCGTGAATCGCGCGGAAAAACGATGCCGTCGTGCTTACGTATTACATCGTGACCCCTTTCTCGTCATGGACTCGCTTTCCGCGACACGAATAAGCGTATTTAAACGCTGCGCAAAATTGTGGAATTACAACAAATTGCGGAATTTATTGGCATTATTGAATTAAACTGAGAATTCTGTTGAGTTATATAGTGTTTAAGAATGCATGTAATTTGAAGTGTAATTTGTGGAGAATTATTTATATTTATCTATAAATATAGAACGATCGTTACATCTTCGCGAACTATGACGAGCAAAAATAGAGATCGTTTCTGAATATTTTTTTTCGATAAAATCTATATTCATCACAAATTATACTTTAATATTTACTTTGATCAATTTGAAAGCGATTGATTTCTTTTTCACAATAATAAGATAAAATATTGAACTGTGACATCAGTTATATTTTTAATTAAAAAAAGAGAATAAATTGTACAAAAATACTAAATGTAAAATCTAGCTGCATTTTATTGAAATGAATTTTATGATCTTACGCGAAGAAGTTAGTAATAATTGTGTGAAAAGTAATATATGCAAAAATTTTAAATTTATTAATTTTTATTTGAAGTTATAGTATCATCTAATGAATGTTCGATCTCTCTCTCTCTCTCTCTCTCTCTCTCTCTCTCTATTTCTCTCTCTTTCTTTCTGTCTGTCTTTCTCTGTGAGGAGAAATATCCAACGTAAATGTCATTCGATTTTGGTTCACGTGCAATATTTCAGCTAGTTTCAGGCAGCCCCGTCTGTCTGATCTAATTCCACGCTTTGATTCTCGCTTTGCATTTTAATGACCTATTGTCTAATTGGTTTTATCTCGCCAGTCAACAATCATTCGCGTCGCAAAAAGTCATGCAAAGAGAATAAGGAGTCAGGTAACAAACGTTGTCCATTATTGGAGTAAGTCAACATTCTCAGTAAGCATTTAATCTATATAATGTTGAATATTTCGAGATGACAATAAGTCGGTTAGTGCGTGGCTTTGATGTTTGTTTTCGCGGCGTATGCGTGTTTAGCGCACTATGTTGCTAAAGGTCGCTTTGTTATCATTTGCGCGACGACACTCGAGTGCGTAGGTAGTAGGACGATCGCTCTCTCCGTGTATGTGTCTCATTAATTCCTCAAATTGTGATCGCGATAGATACTCGTAAAGAGCGGAGACTCCGAATATCTATGTAGGATCCGACAGGATACGAAGTTCACTGGTAAAAGAGACTTTATTCGAAAAAAAAAATTAAGACGTGGTAGTTTGACCGTTCTCGGGAGATTCTCTCTCTCGACTGACTCTCTCTTCTCCTCTCTACTCGAGGCTTGCTTCTTCTTCCGGTTTCTCAGCGCTGCCAACCGCGGAAAATTCCCGGTTCCCACATCTATTATCAAATAAAGCTCTCTCGCCGTTCGATGTTTGTTCGTTACGTTTATTTGCGACTTGATGATATTTTTCTCGCGTTAATTTTCGATCGCCGTATAGTAAATGCGCGTCATGTACGATTAACAGCGCGAGTGACTGTTGAGTGAGCGCTATGAAAAGACAAGACAAGAACGATTAAGGAAGAATTAAGAAAGGAGGGCAGAAGGAGGCTTCGGACGATGAACGGGAAGCATCGGACGTCGACGAAGCAACTCAGGGGTAAATAATTCATTATTATTTTGTTCTCGGTATTAATCGTTAATATTTATATATTTATGCGCGAAACATTTATTTCTTGAGATCTTATCGTGAATGACAAATTATGTTTTATTTTCATTTGAGAATGATCAATAGATCTATGAAACTTATCTATATTAGATGTGTATAAAATGTATACAGATATATAAATATGATATCGAGCTAAAGACATAAATATATTAGAAACGAATATAATATCTCATACAAAGAGCAATTCTCTTTAAAAGAGAAATTGTTTTCAAATATCTTTCTCTCTCTTTTTTTCTGGTAAATACCTATATTATTAATCACACTTTTTACAAGCATTTTACGAAGATGTTTATAAAATTCATTCAATTGAAAATACGATGAGAAAATAATATATAATGATATTAAATTATTAATAAAATGTTAAATAAATTTAAATATTAAATAATATTTTAAATAGAAATAATGAAACCTTTGTTTTTTGTCAATGTACTTTGAAACTCGTTGATATATAATTTATATTTCCGAAGAGCTGATTTTTGTAATACACTATAATAATCAACGATTTTGCAAACGATCACGGGAACCAAATTACGAAAACCTGCTGGGTAATCAAATTAAACAATCAAGTGACGATAAAATATCGAGAATTAATAAAGCAAGTTCGTCTTTACTGTACGTTTGTCATATCGAAATTCGGGCAAATTTAAAATCCATTACCGGATATTCGCCATTTATTAAGGCGTGTTATAACGGCGTGTGAATTCAAGCACGATACAATCCCCGGAAGCACACGGTGGAATCTTCTTACACCGTAGCGTTAAGGGGTTAAACGACCGAACGTCGAAGGATAAAGTAGAAAAGTGGATCGTGCTTCGCTCGCATTCCGTAGAAATTGAGCTTGCGGAGAACGCCGACGTTTTTATTAGTTCATTCTCGTTTTTCTTTCCACTATTTTTCACCAATTTCTTCCTTCCTTATTCTTTCCACCCGTATTTCAGACCTGTCGCGAATAACTCGTCGGCTGTATCAATATAATACGGTATACCTAACGAATTAATACGCGCGAATAATATACATATATCTTAAAGACCGAGCAAATGTATATCTTCGAAAAAATAACAGGCGCGAGTAATAATGACTTTTTGAGAAAAGCGAGTTTGAAAATTTAATTCGTCGCGAATTATTTTGTCTTTTTAAAGAAACTTTATTAAAGTTATATAGAAATATCGATTAAAAAAAATTTGATAATTAAAATAAAGAATAATTTTAATAATTTTATATACCATTTGTACATGACTTATATTTTTGATAATTCTTTTTCCCGGTATAAATTTTTCGATTTAGAAAGGATTAAATTTTTCAAATTGCCAACTTTCTCAACTAGTATTGTTCTATTACGTGAATCGCGAAGTCTTCACCGGAAATGGGTGCACTGTAATCCCACTTCTTCGCCGTGTTTTTTTTTCTTTTCTTTTCGAAGCTCGATAACTTCAGGAGAGCGGCAAGTCCTCTCGTATCCCAGCCGTGACTTAAACTCGCATAGGTACCGGTGGCGCGTTTACTCGCTCCTTTATCCCTTTTTCCTTCTCAACGAACTTCTCTTCGGCGAAGTGCCGAAGTAATATCGACGAATTAGCAGCGACCGGGCGTTAACCGATGATATCATCCCCCTTCGTGCCCGTCGACGACTTTTCATTGGCATCCGCGATATCTTGGAAGTCAATTTTGACTTTCTCCTACTCTGGCGATAAGCGTCTGTCGTAAGTTCGATAGTTCGTCACGCGATAGTGAATTCCATCCTGCGAGAGAGGCAGAGTTTGCTATCGGTTACACCCGAGAAATCCTTTCACCCTCCTATCTAATTTGGCGCGGTGCGAGAGTGTCTTACGATGGAATAAAATTTTTATTCTCTCGATCGCACAAATGTCATCGTGGAAACTTGAATCCTCCGGAATACCGAATACGAAGGTATAAAAACGAAGATTTATAACTTGGTTCATCGATCATAACTTGGAGGTTGCTGCTTCTTTTTCTTCTTCTTTTGGCCAGCTTTTCTTCATAAATCGTACTACCTTTTTTCGTTATCGTAATAAGTAATTAGTCAAGTAATTAATAATTATTGAATTAATGAGACAACAAAGCAGAGTACAAAAAAATTTGAATTTTTATAAATAATTATGCATATAAAAGTTGATATATGTTAAGCTTTCATTTTTATTAATTTCTTGTTTTGTTTGTTGTGTTAAAATTGCATATTACCGTAACTTATCACGTCAGCATTATGTATTAAGACTTATTATTCGCTTGGTCGCGAATTTGAAGTACTTGATGCTGAAAACTAAATCCCCCGGACAATCGTTGATTCCATTCGATCACGTGAAAAAAATTCAATCAACCCGCAGCAACTCAATCAACTTTCACGGTAGGAAATAAAGGTATCAAATTGATCGGTATATTCCTCTTCCTACTACCGAAGAGTAATGTATAGAAAAGCTTCGTCGCGGATTTAAAAAGCGCGAACTAGCGCACAGAAGTATTGAAGCGTATTTTACAGAAGGCCAATTTCGTACGAGTCCAGTACAAAGCGATACGGCGATGAAAGTAGAGATGAAACTTTCAGTATTTCTTTATATACGAACAAACAGTAAGCGTTGGCGAAATTAAAAGTTGTAACGTCTAAAAATTGACGTTGTTCAGTTAAAAAATTATCTTATTTTAACTACATAGAAAAATTAATAGAGAACGGACACGTTTTTTAAATAGCTATCGCTTATATGAACTAAAACTATTAGAAGTGGAAATAAGTACAAGTTTGTTAATAAAAACGATTATATAAAAATATAAAAGAGGAAAACAATTTGCGATAGTTATATAAATATTTGAGCATTCTACAAGAATGCTTATAATATAAAAATAGTTTCCTGCCTTTTAGTCAATGATTTGTTGATTACCACAAATTATATGTTTATTTCTGTTTTTGATATTAATCTTCGTTCGTGGACAATGGTTCTAAAAAGCGTCCCTGCATGTTCTCGATTAATTTTTATTTGTGATCAACGTACGAGATAATTTTTAATGTTTTTTGTGAGAAATGACGCGAATTAACTTTCGACGCGGGCGAGGGTAAGAACGATGTCTACAGAGTATATACGAGGTAGCAAAAAGGGGGAAAAAGCCGAGGCAGGATTCAGTGGAAGCTGGAATAACGACGTCAGCTCGGTAGGAACTAGTTTCCAACTAGTTCGACCGGATTGCCAATTGGTCGTTAGTCGCTCGTGGAAAGAGTCAAAGGTCGGCTTTTAGCGGGTACGTATGTACCTGCGGCCGCTGAAGTGTAAAATCGGCGTAATTTAAGCAGTTTCGCGCGAAATGAAAGGGAGGGTTGGTTCCCGCGCGAGAGGAAGAAAAAGTGTAATTACGAAATTCCGCGAAATTAGCAGCTCATGCTTTACGAGATCCTGCGTCTGGAACTCATGAGAATGATACTAGACACAGATGCGACACAGCTGCGTACGAAACGTGCTTTGGACCGCGTCTCTCTTCAACATCATGTAAGATATTCCTTTGGCGAACGACATTTAACTGTTAAAATACGGACAAGATGCAAATATGCATATAATTTTTATATTGCTAAATACTAGTCGTAACGTATCTTGTTACTGTAATTAATTGTGGATTGACAAACACTTTTTTATTTTATCAAAATTAATATGTTAATTGTTACATAAAAAATATATCTATGAGTATATCATTTTACACGTTCTTGAGAAAATATAGCGTGTTGCTTGGACAAGATGTGTGCTGTAATAATTAGCTGCTCATGATTATGATATTAGAGTCGTGATACTGAATAGCTATCACGATCGAATAATATATTGTTACTTTCATACAAAAAGGAAGCATTAACCAACTAACATGGCAACTTTGTTTGAAGTATTCTTTTTATTGTACTTCTAGATTAATATTGTAATGAGCTTTGAGAATCTTGTTTATTCAGAGAAGACGTCTAATGAACAATAATTGCTTGAACGCTTGAAACACGGGATTAGCAAGAAGAATATATCTATATTATTTTTTTGAAGTAATGTCTTCGCTTAATTCTTTATACAATTTGTAAAATGCTTTTTGGTCGGACTTCCTGTAAAGGTTTGACGCTATCCAGAATTTGTAATGTAGCTGAAAGAATGTGTAAAGCGTTTTTTTACGCTCTTAAAATAATTTCAGAACATTCCTCCTCGTTTTCATATAGCATGACGAAGGATTGTAGTCTCAAATGAGTCGGTTGCGTTTGTTGCGTTGAAACATGTACTAAGGTTTTACCTTCAACTGTTTTTAATTAGCGCAACGAGATTTGTTTGTAAGCAAAATATCGCGTCCAACCTGTATAATGGTGCTTTGTTAGTTGTTAGTGGCCAGTAAGTCTCTATCAAATGCTCGAAAATATTACAACATATTTAGGTAATGGAACTCAAATTTTTTCTACATTTTTTAATAGTATTTTTTTTGTTTTCTATGAAATATGCTCTTCGAATGTGTCAGCTTCTTGAAATTTACTTTATTTCGAATTCTTACTTGTGTCTCGCATTTGCGGGAGACATAAAAAACATTGAATCAGATCAAAGAACGATATCCTTATTACGTCTTGCGTAGAAATGAATGCATTTTAAATGCAACGAAAAAGATACTATGCTGTAAATCTTGGTTGCTCTGTGTTCGTTAATCTTTTGTTGTTTTGCGCATCAACCGCAAAAATTCCCGTAGTTTGTTAGCAAAGTGGTAAAACGGCAAAGGGATGCACACTCTCTCGTCGACGTTAATTAATAGACATTGAGAGTCTCCGAGAGATACCAGTCAACGGGTCTTTAATATCTGTCGGTCGACAGCCTAGCCATCATAACCGCTGATCTTTCTCCTCGAGGCTGACCTAGATTTCATCCCGCTTTCTCTATTCATCGCGTCACCCTACATCACTTCAGAATTATCCTTATACGCGGGTGTATACCGCTTCAAAAGCTCGCGAAATGAAGTTTCCTCTAAATTATTAATCATATACTACAAAAGAAAAAAAACAATCTCCAGATTCTAAATCTTGCATGTTTGCTAAAACGTAATTATAGGAGATAGTTTTACAAAATGTATACAGAAAATTTTTACATTTACATATCTCTAAAATAAAAAAAATTTATAATTTCGGAAATAGTTTCAACATTTAATGTTTATATATTTGTTCAAATAGAAACAATTATCGCTACGGTATTTTTGAAACTTAAATTTTATATATATATACGTGTGTAAAAATAAATATTATATATCGTTTTGATTCCGGTAAGCCAATTTCAGAGTTTGATTTTGCAGTGATGTTGGATTGCTGACGAGTTATGTGTTTGCATTAGCGATTTGCTTTGCCGATATTTAAATCCTACTTTTATTTCCATTAATACGTTGGAAAGCCAGCATGAAAACATCATAACACAATATCGCCGCGAAATGGAAAAGTAAGACGAAAGGGAAAAGGAGCAAGGGGAGATTAATCGTCTCCAAAGCGGTGACGCGATTACGAGTAAATTGGATCTTTCCTTTCGTTCCGTTTATCTCGTCTTTTTCTTTTTTTTTTTTTTTTTAAGTCGAAGACAAGAAGGGGAAGAGACTGCAAACTCAATTGAAGTGGCCATTAAACCACCAAGAAGTAACTGCTCGGACTCGGTTGTTTCGTCAGTTTCCGACGATCTTTATAAGCGTTTCTGCGCAGATCGAATAAAATATTAAAGGTCGGCTGGGGAGATAGATAGATATTAGAGAATGAACTAGCAGAAGAGTTGTGGTTTTTAACATGAAATGATATTGATAGTTGCACTGTTATTCAGGTTTCAAAATTACAGAGTTTTAGGAGCCTCGATATTATAATAGGGTGCTCTCCGGGAACTAGCTTGAGAACAGTTCATAGATGACAAAACTTTATTCTTCGGTTAATCTTAAGTGTACTTCACTTAAAGAGAATCATAAATTAAAACTTCGTTACTTTGTTGAGATAATTAAAATATCGAATACTGAAGACTTGCAAAAAAAAAAGACAGGCAATCAAGCTTTCGTTAAAGGAAAGTCAACTTCAAATTAGTCGAAGAATCTCGCTATGTAGAAATTTTTCGTAAAGAATCTCCGATGCGCGCGGTCGAGTTTTATGCTCGAGAGAATATTTTGAACTTTCGTAGTACGAATAAAAGTATAGCTTTAATATTTAAAGGGAGATTGCGCATTCAAACTAGAACTTAAGATTTTGTCAAGTTCAACCGAGAATTCTTGTCGTAGAAATCCAACTACGTAAATAGACGGTGAATATCTCGGTGAATATTTTTACGGAGACGCAGGTAGAGGGCTGGAAAAGCGTCGAACGTGCGGAATTAAGGAACGGGGTGAGCTTGTCGACCTCGGAGAGGAGTTTTACAACTCACAATTCACGTCGTGGTATTTACTGATCGAAAGAAAGAAAGGCGAAACAGCAGGCTTGTTTAGTCTCGGGCTTGGAATATCCGCGGGAGACATATGTAAATAGAGCGGAAACACAGCGTGTCCCAGTTTGTTCGGCGTAATTCGGAAACGATTACGAAGCCTGAGATAAGGGAAGATGTATGAACACTTTCTCGTTCAATTTAATTGTACGATTAGATTTGTCCTGCTGGAAAATTTGTCGGATTAAAATGTTCCCGTTGGTTGCCAGAAAGTCCCCAGAGATCCGGGCGAAATCAGGGACGCGCATATGCGAAAGAAAAAAAATGAAAGGAAGAAAGAAAGGGAGAATGCAGAATACGATTTTTCCGCGATTGGCCATGCGATACATTAATTCCAGATACTAATACTGACGTGTGGATTACGTGCATAACACACAGAATTTATAGAGCACTCGCCGTACTTCAGTCAGATTCAGTATATAGGTACATGAATTAATTGCGATTCAAATGAAACATAATTCATACCAAAAGTTAGAATTAGAAGGACTAGATATCAAAATCTAGTGCTATCAAAATTTCAAGTTGTTTATCGTGAAATTATCTTTATATTTCAAGATTCTTTCATCTTGTCATTCATTCACAGTAACTAATTGTAAGAATTCAAAATATGAATATTACAACTGATTCTAATATATTACTTTGTTTACATATCATCAATATCGTTCACGGGATTTTTCGCAAAAAATAAAGTTGCATCAATTGACTATTCTTATCATTTCTCTGTCTGATTATTCTTAACTGAAGGATAATAAATACAATTAATATTGATCTAAAGACTCAAATGTAACCAATTAATGTAATTGGCAGAATGTTTTTTCGCGATACATTTATTATTTATAAAGTATATATCAACAAATAGCATTACAAAGAAATAATTGACTAAATAACGATGAGGCTAAAATATTTACGGATATTGTTTAAAAAGTCTTTTGAGAAATAATTATTCTCTCTCTAAATTCACGTCTTATGCCATTATTTTTTACTATTGTGTCCATTGATACATATGTCTTAGGTTATGAGAATCTCGCTTTATGCAATACGAGAATTCAATAATACGATCAATCATAATTGATAGAACCTCCCGGGCTATTCAGCTTTCACGCGGGTTGATGTCGATTCTGTTTGCCGAGCACGGAAACGCACGAGATAAATCAATTGCATCTTGTCTTCGCGTCTCCATCCTCCTCCGTATAATATTTATTAACGATAAATTGCGGAACGAGGAAAACTGGGTTAAGACCGAGTTGAATGTTTTATCGGGACGCCCAATTACCGTATAAGAACGGTCCCAAGGAAAAATCCAGCTCGCCGCGGGGGAAATTGAATCTTTCGAAATACTTCCCAACGTGCCGGGGCAATTTTTCATGCCGCCACGGTAATATTTCGTCTCTCTTTTCTCAGATTCGCGTCGCGAGTGGATCGTTGCGGGCGGCGTGCTTTTGCACACCAGCAACAAATCGTCGCAATGTAACGACGTCCGTTGCCGCGCGCGTGTATGGTAGAGAATTAAATTTACAAAAGTGCAACTGAAATTTTTATTCCGTCGACGGCAACGAAAGAGTGCATTAAACCGCCAGCGGCTTTTGAAAGGATTCGCGGAAGAAAGATAGCGGTCCGCGGCCGCGGCGAAGGAAGCATCGATCGGAACTTATTCCCCAACTGTCGAAGCTGGCGAAGTTGGAAGCAAGTACTATAAGCGCGATTATCGTAAGCGAGGGTGCTGAAAGAGAGAAGGAACCGGAAGTGATCAACGTGTCGGCGGCGTTGGCCGACAACACGGAAGCGTACGTTTTCAGGAACGCACAATAGGCGGTCACAAAAGGACCCCGTGCTGGTGAACGGTGCCTTCACCACCACGGGCAGACGTCATAATTTTCCACGGAGAGTTCTGCCGCCGCGTGGCTGACACAGAATGGCGGTCACACGCCCTTCTCTTTTCAATTAAGTGTTCTCGATCTCTGGCACACTATTATTATATACGTTTGGCGCGTTACACAATAGCGTACGCCTATATTTAACAAATAAACATTTGCTTGGATGAATAAGTTATATTAAGCGCAGAATATAAGAATGTTATGTTAGAGCTATCTTCCACTACAATTATTGAAGATTATCGTATTTATTCTTCCGTACCGTTTTTATTTTTCAGAATTAAATATTATGATTCAACATTTCCACATAGCACCTTTGTTATTTCGGACATTTTATTCTTCGCGAAGTGCGCAAAAACAGGCGGTTTAACATTGAACGTAAAAATCAATGGTGTAAGAGTGAAGTGATACGCTTCGGGCGAGAGATAACGCTCGATCTGTGTTTTTCTGAAATAATAATATTTTCCAGACTCCTGTGTAAATGGGGTGAATAACAAAAAGGAGAATTGTCGGAACATCAAGCTCTATACTATATAATTATTTTAAACTATTATTTTAAACCATTAAATTATTTCAAGCACTTGAAGCGTGTTTTTTATTCTATCAAATACGGTTTTACATTTAACCACCATAATCAGACATCATTTCTTTAAAATGCATAAAAAATTATTGTATTCAAAATTATTTTTTTGCGTAGAAAAAAATTTCTTTTTTCTCTTTTTTTTTAAATTATATTAAAAAATAATTTTATAAAATATTTTATAAAAAATATAATTGACATTTTAAATTAATAATTTTTTAGAAAAACGGCTTAGTCTTAACATATCAGACAAATATTATTATCTTTTCTACACTAGATTTACATTTTTATGTAAAGTATTGCAAAAGTCTGAAAAAGGACAAAGCATTTGATATGAATTCGTCAACGAATTGCTAGAAAAATGTATCATGCTCGCTTTTGATTATTTTTTTTTTTAAAGCGATTTTGTTATCCGTAGCCATTTAATCGACTTCAGGAATATCGATGATCGTGTCGTTCGAAATAAATCGAACTCATCTGAATGCTCGGGATATATTTTTTTATTTCCCTTTTTTCTCCCTTCGCCTTTTTACTTTTCTATATGTTTCTCTCAATCAATATCGATATGGATCATAGTGGAACACTCATGAAAGAGAGAGAGAGAGAGAGAGAGAGAGAGAGAGAGAGAGAGAGAGAGAGAATTTTTTTGGAAATAATATTTTTTTTTGTTAAAGAAACTGCAAAAGTAGAATCTCCTTTTTTTTCTTCTTTTTTGGCTTATTCTCCTTTCTATTGTATTTTCATTGGTCTTTTTGCACGCTTTTGTTCTCAGTCTTTCTTTCTGTATTACAAACTAATCCAGAAAGCCATGATTCTGGACGATATATAGTAACGGAAATCGAGCACGGAAGCGAGCCGATTGAAAGGTCCCTATCCAAATACCGAAATGCTGTTTTATCCGACTAGAAACTGCGCCGTAGTCTGTACTGTACATACACGAATGAAAAAAAGAGAAAATGGAATGGCGAAAGGAGATTAAAATAAATCGGCTTGCAAATTGAATAACAGATATTGTCAAAACGCGTGCGCATCGTGGGATCCGCGATTAAATAATTTTTACAAATTCTATCGTTATTAAGCTGTACACACAGTTCATTATTAATTTTGTCCTTTATCTCGTATTACACATCAGAGGGTCAATGACATTTCAATCGAAAGTAATTATTGACACGTACACGTTTTTATAATATGTCCCGATGTGTGACTAGTCATCTTTGACAGGAATTTACTTCGTATTTTCCAATTTCGCATCGTATTGATTTTATATCGTTTGTCGGTTTATTACTATCGACGGGGTTGCGAGTTTATAATCTAAATTTTGGACGTCGCGTCCTCTCGTCTTGATTCCATATGCAACGTGTTATAGAATTCCGATGCTGCCGATCGATTATGATGGCGATTTTCTGCGCTTGGGCACAACGAAGAAATTGCGCGGACGGAATATCAATTATAGCGGGATACCGATATCTTGTTATATTTATCCTGAAAATAAAAGAATATATACTTTCTGCTCGCTGTCGTTTTGCAGATTCGTTCTGTTAGCGAGCGCGAGAGCGGTAGAAATTACACGCGCAGAAGAACGAATAAAGGGCGGAAAATTTTATTATTTCTAGAACAATGTCATCGCGCGCACGATCAAAGAGAATCGCAGAAGAGAAAACAGTGGCGGTACATCAGACCGGCTTGCACATAGAGATACACCTATATCTCTCCGCTGGCTCTTGCACGCGGATAAAACAGCAGCCCGTGGTAGTTGAAAATATCTGTTTGAATATTACCATAGCGCGCAGTGTACTCGCCGTCGTTTGCCGTTTGCAGAGTGAATGCAAGACGACATGCAAATCAAATGCGTTCGTCTAGAGTGTTGCTTAGAATAGTACGGCCTTCTTCTTTCGTATAAATCTCCAATTTCTCTATAATGTAGCAATAAAAAAAGATATTCCGCGTGCTATTTTTGGCGCGTTGTTCGAATTAAATTCTGAAACTGTCTGTTGTTCGGGACAATTACGCGATATGGAAAAAAATCACTGATTTTAAAATTTTTTAAATATATAAATTTTGTTATATATACAATATAATATATATGTTTCTCAATTTTCTCTTTTTAAAAAGTTTATTTTTTATTTAGGTGCAACCCATTTTTGTTGAATCAACTAAAATCTTTGGTTGGATATGATTTTTCATATGAGCAAACAAATTCTTTAGTTAATATAACAAAAAATTTTTTGGTTAACATAACCAAAATCATATCCAACCAAAGATTTTAGTTGATTCAACAAAATGCATGGGTTTCTCGATGATCAAAAGATACAAAAACTGTTTTCTTTTACACAAATTTTTTCATATTAATTAAGTGCATCGCCGTTTGCTGCAACGATCGCTTGGCAATCTTTAATTACACCAGCGGCGCTTTAATTTTGTTCCTGTCTATACCGATGGTAAATACGTATTTAAGACTACGATTTCGGTCGGACGAGGACGGCGTTAGGAGGGGTTGTTGCGAGGAAACGAAAAAGCAAGCGGATCATGAACCACGCGCAAGACGGGGAAAAAGGTAGGAAAAGGGAGCGATTATACAGGTGGATGAAAGCGCGTCTCTGACCCGCGCGTACACGTATAGCCGGGAGTTCTGGGTTAGTCACATATTTGCCGACGTATACGAACGACTAAAAGCTTTTCACTCGCGGCTCTATTTTCGACCCGTAAATCGTGTTCCGTTACCGTTCTCGTATGTACGAAACAGCCGCGACTGTTGCGTGCCGAGCAAAAAGACGCGCTCTTCTTTCTCTCTTTCTCTTTGAAAGCTCTATGCAGTCTATACAGATTTCGGTATGTATACGCGAGCGTGTACCAGCGCGCGAGATTCACGAATTCACGAATAGTCGCCGTACAAGCGCTGATGTAACAAACAATATATAGGGAATGAAGATACTTAAAAAGTCAGTTTTTCCGACATTAATTAGCTCTAATCGTAGTTCTTATTTTCGTTACTTTCTGTTTTTTTTTTCGAGAGCAGTGCTGCCCAAGATTTGTAATCCTTTTTCTTGGTATATAGGTAGAATGGAAGTAGAAAAAGGAAAGCAATAGGCGTAAACGTCCCAAGTCTACACTCGGAATATCACAAACCTTGGACTACCATTATGTCCATTTCTATCAATGCAGGTTAATTGTAATCTTGGTTTAATTTATACCTTTCATCTTTTTCTGGTTCTAAGAGTTAGGCCCAGTTTCACCAACTGTAATCTTCGATTAAACTCACTTTTCATCTCTTTCTAACTGTCCCTCTAGAAAGAGACGAAGAGTGAGTTTAACCGAAGGAGTTATATATAGTTAATCGATGTTGGTGAAACTGGACCTTAGAAAAAGATAGAAAGTAAGTTAAACTGAGATTAAAGTTAATCTACATCGATAGAAAGGAACATTAGAGAAAAGCACGAAGGAAGACAATTGAACCACGTTTCGAGTAAATCTCGGTGGGAGCGGATCTTGAACATTCTAGGCGTGGATTCTTAGACACGCGATTATCAAACACGTTGAAAAAAATATGAGATCAAGAAAGAGTTTGAAAGCAAAAACGGATGTTGTTATTTTTATTAAAATTTTCGACAAAGAGATCACGTATCTGGTTTTTGAGCCAAAAAGATACATTTCTTGCGTGCTAATACTGATATTTTCGATGCGGTAAATGTGACGCACCAAAAGAAGATTCTATGCAACGTACATGTGAACTGTAAGCATAAACTTTCAATATTGGTGATGAGAAAAGTAAATAAAAATTTTGATTTACTTTCATATCGCCGTATATCGCCGAGAATCGATTTCTATGCATATAGGCAGATCTATGGAGAAAACCAAGGTATTATCTGTTTGCTTGAGTATTCGTAAATTAAATTACTGATTAAATTGCTGCAATGGATAATGGAATTTGCGGTTTCAACATAATCTCGGGATATAATATCTCTTCGTTCCATGAAGGGCATTAATTTATCAGACGCCATAAAAAAAGAATCAATACGATTTATCTTGACCCAATTATAGAAGTGATAAGGCACTCGCAAACCGATATTCATGAAATTCCAATGTTCCATGATTTTTTAATTATTCGCGCATCTCTTAGAAGGATATTACTATATCCGTATAACATCCGATACATTGAAATTTTAATAAAACTAGCTATTAATTTATATGGATAAAAAAGAACATCGAATACCGATGGTTTAATTAATACAGTCAATGCTTTTATAATTGGACGTGTTAATAAATAATGTCTTTCAATTTAGGAGATCTGTGTTATATGGAAATAGTTTTTTAATATAATATATATAATTTTTTTAATTCAGACAAGCACAAATTCCGTTCGTACATTGCAAAAAAAAAATTCAACATTATACATACGCCATTCCGGCAGTGTTATCGCAATAATACAAAGAGAATTTTTAGAATATTAATTTTTATAGATTGTTGTGCGTTTAATTTCATTTAATTAAATTTATTAATTTATTCTGGACATTGCGAATCATTGCGAATCACATCACGATTTGCATGCTGACAATTGTGCATTTTCGAGGTTCTATTACGGTAATCCTAATGTGAGGAAAATTTTGTGCGCGCTCAGGGGCGCGGGATAAGTCGCATATTTGCCGACGTAGGAAGTACTAAAAGCTTTTCATTCTCGGCCTTATTTTCGGTCCGTAAATCGGATTCCGTTATTACTGCTCTTCAGGCTCGAATTAAGGTGGCGTTTCGGTTCACTGTCGAATTAAGAGCGCTAAAACGACAGGGGAGTCAGGGAGTAGCCATAATTTTTTATTTCACATATTACTTTACTATATGATACCGTAGCGTATTTCAGATAGAGCGGTGCTGTGGTACATGCGGTATAGGATAAATCAGTACGAAAATTAACTTCAAATTGGCGGCAGCTAAAGTATTATTTCATATCATGAAAACCCACTCATGATAAGATTAAAGTATTCTCAAAGCAATTCATTCTCAGTTATTCTTCTTGGTAAAATTATTTCCACAATTGAGATTAAATATTTATATAATATATCAAATAGAATTTAGAGATTAAAAACAATTAACATATCTCAGTTATTCTTCACTTGGTTTTTTAATTAAAGACAATTGAAGATTAAATATCTATATAAATATATCAAATAGAATGTAGAGATTAAAAATTATAATAATCGGATATAAGCAGAATATTATAATTCAAGCTGTAATAACGAAGATTAAATATTAAAAACTTAAAGAAAGAAATCAATGTATATGTAAAAAATATTTTATTACCTCCTTCACCACGTAGCGCTTTCTCGACACTTACACCCCGGCTTTCCAATTCCTTTTGTTTTACTTCAGTTTCCTCTAATTTTCTTTGTATTTCTTGAGCCATCCGCAATCTTTAAAATATATTCAATTTAGCAGTATTTCAAATTAAAGCTGCGTTTCTAAATATATTTATTACTCACTTCTATACAGTTTTTTCTAATATTTTTCTCTAAAAATTTGCCTACTTGCTAACATGTCGTTCTCTCTATTCAAATATAATGTAAGTATATTATGTCTCACCTCTTTAACTGTGCTTGTCTGGCTACTTTTTTAGCAGTCTTCAATTTACGCGAAACACTATTGCACGATTCTTCAGTTGCCGTAACTTTCTGCATACACGATCCTGATAAAGCAGCTGTTTTGGTATCGTCATCTGATAAACTGTCATCTGAAACATAAAAATATAAAATTATCAAAATACAATATTACTTTATATTCGTAACTATTAGATTTTTAAATAGCGTATAAAACGTATCACTCACTCGAAAAATAAGAAAAATTTCATTTTACGTATAAATAAAGTATAATAAAATCAAATAAATCATGTGTTATTACAATCATTAGTTATTACAAGAAGTATAATGTGCGCATATGATACAGATGTATCATACTTTGTAATTTAAATAATGTAATAAGATATTCGTAAAAAAAATCAGCAATAAGGATACATTTGTACAAGTCATACCTGACACTTGAGTGGTATACGCAGAATAGTTAAGCGGTGGCGGCGGTACAGGCGGGGGATTTTCCCTTAGAAAATTTCCTACGAGCATATCCTCGCATACACTTTTAGGTCTCGTGTCGCATTTCGATGAAACAGTTTTATCAATCTGCATTTAACATAGAAACGATATGCAATTTAAAACAATACACAATTTTCTTTCAGAATACTTCGTATGTTAATGATAACAATATAAACAATATAATAATAACAATAACAACAACTGTGACAATAATACTTACTTTTCCTTTTGATTTCGAAGTCAGTCGGAACATTGATAACTTGTCCTTCTGATTTGGCGATGGACTTGTTTCTTTCTTGAAGAAAAAGTCTGACACCGCCTGTATAATACTCTTTCGTCTCTCCGAGTCTTTCTGTTTCTTCTTATCCCGTTTGATTGCCATACTATTGTTATCCGAAAGTGACAGACCTGCGGTATTCAGCAACTCGTCCATCGATTTCGCGCCAGCCGCTGGCAGCTTCTGGAAATTGATCTTCTTTGCGATGTTCTTCATATTATCGGTGCTTTTGCTGATTTGTAATTTTGGCTCCGAATTATCTATCGTGCTAAAGTTGTACGATTTAACTCTTTCAGTCTTCGGCGTATCGTCCTTTTTCGTATCGTCCATCGAGAGTTGTCTCCGGGTCACCTTCATTCTCAATTCCTTGATTCTGTCTTCAGGACTTAAGCCTAAGTCTTCGTCGCTCTTCATTCTAGCCCGTTCTCGTGCATCTTGTCTAGCCTTTTCGGCGGTCCTTCTAGCTTCCTCGCTCTTCAATCTTGGTGGTGCAAGTGGTGTTTTAAAAGAATTCTCTAGACTAGCAGTAATCGACTCTTCGTCTGCCTTCTTTGGGATTTTTTCTTTGGCTTCTTCTTGATCGGTTTGCTCACGAGGGCACGAAAACATCGAAAGATTCAACGACTTGTTCGCCTCCCCGAAGGTTGTGTGAGTCGGACTGCTCACTGGTGATATTATAGAAGTAGGCACAAACTTATTACCAACGGAAGAAGAATTTGATAATGACGGTTTTATCGGTGACAACGCTGTGGTAAAAGATGAGGCTCTGGCAGCTCTTCGGGCCTTTTTCTCGGCTGACTTCTGTTTGTGAGCCTCGAGTTTATCCATTAGAAGATCCTGAATAAGGTTCTTTTGCTTCGACCGTTCTCTTGTAATCTCTTCAAGTTTTCTCGAGGTTGCCGGTGAATTGACACCATTACTGTCTACCGTTACGTTCATTGTTTCCTGGCACTTAATCTCTTCAGCGATCATTTCTGCGGTACGAATCTGCGCCAAGCTTTTTGAGTTTTTTCGCCTTGACTTTCTTACATCAATAGAATCCTTGGCGTTGCTAAACTCTGCGATCCTAGATTGTAATCTCTTTACGTATTCCAGATAGTCCGGATTGCTGGAGTCCGCTTTGGCTGGCTCCTCACGCTTCTCCGGCGTTTCTACAGGAATTATAGACACTTGAGGATTGATCGGACTCGCAAGTACTGTGACGACTTCGCTGGTAGTCGTATCCTCCGCTGGCTCTACAAGTAACAAACTATCTTCCTCCATCGATTGAAGTAATTCTTTGTTAAAAGCTTCTGCCAATTGCTCCCGCTTCGCGTTCTCCTTAAATTTCCCCTCATTCAGTTCTTTCACCGGAATATCCGATTTCATTGACGATTTACTCACATCAGGCTCGTTTAATTTGCCCATCACATCCTCCATGGTAACTGGATCAATTTCGATCACATTGGCGTCCTTGAAGCCTTCTTCCTCTTCTTCTTCACCGTACGAATCGTTTTCCAGATCGAGTCTCGCTATTGGCGCATCAGCGACTGGTAGATCGCACATGTTAGTTGAAGTAGGAATGTTGGAAAGAGTCGTCTTGATATTTACGAACTCGATGTAACCTCGATTTTTCAGCATCGCGATATTGGAAGCATCTTGAAGGCTGTCATCCAGGAGCGACTCATTGTCTGTGTCCATGTAATTAATATCTTCGCCATTGACTAATAGTTTTGACGTGTTATTGTTCGGGTACTCGTGATCGATTAACCGATCGATCTTGAAATAGTCGAGTTCCGTATCCTCCTCTTTAGCAATTTTGGCGGGTGTACAGGATAACTTTGCATTATTCCTTCGTACAGTGATGAAATTAGGATTAATATCAAGTTCCACGTCACGAAGGTCGTCAGAAACCAAAGCCTCTCCATCGCGGGCCCATTCGGAAAACTCTGTCTCAGTGAATGCTGCGGTAGTAATATCGTTCTCCTCGGAATCATCTTGTTTGTTAGACATTGCCGAAGCTTCGGAAGTAGGGCTGCTGCAGTTGCTCTTTCTATTGTCATCCCGCAAATCTAATCGTTCCATATTATTATTCACCATTTCAACAGTATTGTCAATTGGATCGAGTAATCGGCGATCCTGCAGAAAGGAGACTTCGATAGAATCTGGCTCGAAAGTCTGGCCATCATCAGGATCGTAATGCTTCGTGTATCGATCAGTTCCCTCATCCAGTAAAAGATCACCATCGGTGCTATGAATCCGTAATCTGGGTGGCGAAAGATTTACGGCAAGTTGTTTCTCAACTGCTTCGTTAGAGTCGGAAGAGGATAATGAATCGCTGTCCATCTCAGAATCACCCAAACTGGCATCCTTGTCTTCGTTCTTCCTGCTCCAGTCTACTTGCGGCACGACAATTGATGTCTCGTGGAGAGGACTACGCGGTCTAAAACCGTTACCTTCCTCCGCATTGTTCGAGAGAACTTTCTCTGTATTTTGCGAGCTTTTTACATCCTCTACAGTAGAGGCAGTAGAGGCCTTCTTCGTCAAGTTATTAGTTTGCTGTAGAAATACTTGCTCGTCGATTAACTTCCCGTCTTTCACTGAAGACTCATTGCAGATGTTGGGTGCTGTTTTCGATTTCAAAATACTGGATTCTTTCACTAAATCAGGTAATTGCTGTGCTTTAGATGTTTCTATCAAGGTTGTCGGCTTCGCGACATCGTTTGATGAATTTCGGCAGTGATCGGTTGATAACTGTCGCGAAAATAAAACTGTAGGCGACAGTGGAGAAAGCGGTGCATTGTTGGTTCGCAGTTTACTAGTACCTTAAAAGAAATACAATAATACATATATAAAAAATGCTTTACGAGAATAAAATATCATTTAAAAAATTTATTTCTCGGATCTTTCTCAGTAATTAACATATCAGAAATATTGTTTTATGTCATTGGAAAGTTCCGAGTATTAAGATGTCATAAAATAATATAAAAATTAACATTAAAAATATAAAAGCATAAGAATAAAATACCTTGAAGAAATGCTTGCATGGTAGGACTAGGCTCCGGTGCTGGGTTTAATAACTTTTGATGCTGAGAGATTGCATCAGTAAAGTTTCTCAATTTCGTGTCCACATTAGACGCCGAACCTGATTTTATGACGGAACCACCCAACGCTGATCCGCCTAACAAATAACGTTTTTTTAATTCTAAGGAGAGTCTCGAAGCGATTCCGCCGGTGGAGTGAGTGCGATTCAGAAGATAATCTCCCTTTCGTGGATTCAACAATGGTGTACAGTTATTTGTGTCGACAGAAGCTGGCACGTTGCAATTTACTTCTTTGTCCGATTCAAGATTCTTAGTACGGTTTCCCAAAAACTGCTCGCTAATATCTTGCTGTCTTTTGTCTTGCGTCAGGTTGCCATTGATCGAAGAGATCACCTTACTCTTCACCTGCACTTTCTTCGGCTCAACATAAGCGCCTCTCGTTTTCCGCACGTAGGAATCGTTGATGGTAATCTCGGGAATCTCGTGCTGTGTCGGAGTCGCTTCATCGTGCTCAAATTCGGAGTCGGTCGAAATTTCGGTCGCGGAATTTTCCACGCTCTCCTCAGTCGACGCTTCTTCCGACGAGACAACCTACGGAACATAGTGTGCTAAATAAATAAAAATTATAACAAATATATAGCCAAAATAATAAGCGAGTTTAGTAAATAAGTAAGGATTAAATAAAGAGTAGATAAAGACACAGATGCTAACACTCTGATTATGATGTGTTCTCTGATTGGATATGTGTTATATTTGTAAATGGTGTCTACTTATAAATCAATATTTTATCACGGTTAATATGTTGAATCATAGAGTACAAATTTTAATTTTATAACTAAAACAAAAACGTGGTGAGACACTTAATAAAGTACTGGCTGGTGGTAATCTCTGAATGAATTAGTCAACTTTGGTGAGTAACCGCTACTTTTAGCATGAGTACTAAATCAAACACAAACTATTAATGATTTAAGTCACTGTTAATGATAAATTAGTTCAATAGCACTCCACTCATACACAACAAGATGATTACCTTTTCCTTAATGCTCCTTAATTGGTCGATTAAATACTAGGCCCATCAAAATTAAAAAGTCAATCACCATCAGCCAAGATTTTTACTTATACACTGTTTCTGTTTACTTTATTAATACATCTCACACAATTTTCCCTAATTTATAAAATTGCACAACTACAATATTTATTAAAGATATATAAAGATCTCTAAGATTATAAACTATAGAATCATAAAATAGAATTGTAAATTTGTGTACATATATGTATACTTGACATGAGACACTACTGTGTCTCTTGATAAAATTGTAAATTCGTGTATGTGTGTGTGTATATGTATATGTTTATAAATACGAAAAATTATATACTTTATATCTATTCAGAAATCTCTATAGAGAAATGTTCTTGTAACAATCGCAAATATGAGTTATATTCCTACCTCAATTGATATATGAATTGATTTGATGTACAAACAAAATGTATATAACCCACCAACGTTTGATAGATTTGTAGTAAATATACAGAATATATAATAATAACGGATCATGCTTTAAGAATAGATTGGTTGACCAATCTAAAATAGCTTTTTAACTAAAAGTTCAAGTTACATGTTATATTTTTTGCAATTTTTCGCACTTCTTACAAGTGTTAATATTAAACATTTTGATAAAACTATGCTTTGAGTTATATATATAAAAGCTTTCATGAATTTTTAATATTAAAAAACAATAGATAATTGTGTTATTAAATTAGAATTAAATAATTATAATAAAACGTTAAAACGGATATAATTGAAGCTAAAGCATTTCTTGTAAAACGTTATATCACAAAATATTTCAACTGTATGTATAGCATAAATATTATTATATCAACATCATGAAATTATGCATTTGTCTTTCTTTGACTGACTATTGCTAGAAATAATTTTTATAGATTCCTCAGGTTTATTGAACAAATGCAAATTTGTATGATGATGAGCTTCTTGAGTCGACGATATACTTTTGTTTTGACTTTGTAATCTTGACGTACCAGCAACATCTCGATTTTCTGCTATTGTAATGTCTTTAACATCTTTTATTATTTCCTTATTTACATTTGAAAGATTCATGATATCTCGATTTCGTAATTTTGCGACATTTCGTCTTGATGGCCTTTGAATATCCATTGAATTAGTGTCATTATTTGGAATATCCTGAATTTTCGGGGCATTGTTGAATTCACGACTTATTAGTTTTGCAATGTCCTCATCATCTCGACTTTTAACTTTTGAAAGCTTTTCCTCATCTTGATTTTGAATATTAAAAACATCGCTATTCTGACTATGTAATTTTGAAATATTCTCGATGGTTTGACTTTGTAGTTTTGGTATATCTTCAACAGCCTGATTTCGACGTAGATCTTTAAAACTTCTCTTTGCTGATTTTTTTCTCGCTGGAATTTCAGGTGGAAATAGTTCCGTGTTAGAAATTGTCGAATTAAGAATCGCTGTTGGAGTTTTTTGAAAGGGATTAATATCATAAGACAAATTTTTTCGCTCGGGCCTTTTAGGAACTTCTTCAACACAATTTTGTACTGAATTGTTGTGTGTAATCGTATCTTTAATGTTCGTAGATGTATCTATTATCTTCTTAATAATTGTTGCTTTTATTGCTGACACATCTTTACATATCACGTTTTTTAATTCCGACAATGATTTAGAAGTATTATTGCTCATACTTTTACAAAAAACCCGCGGTGTATCTTCATTTAAATTAGTATCACTTTTATGCAACCTATTACATTTAATGACTTTATCTGTATTATTAATTAATGATAAAGGAGTAGTTAACTTTGCATTAAGATGTGTATTAAAATTATGTCCAAATAAAAATTTATTTGATTTATTGTCTTTATCTAGGTCATCACTCGGAATATTTATTTTATCAGCTTGTTTTTCATCACTATTATTTTTCAGTATGATTCCATCAAAATCCATTGAAATCGCTTTCTTTTCTTCATATATTGCATTATTTAAAATATTGCTTTGTACGTCTGGTTTAATTATATTGTCTCCTTTAATTACATCATCGTCTATCTCATTGCTAGTTAATTTTACGTTAGTTTCCTTTCCTTTATTTATGCTACTTATGTCACTCTTCAGAACATTATCTGCTGGATTGATTTTTTCTTGTTCCTTTCCATCATTTGTGATATTAAAATAAATGTTGTTTTTTACATCTGTATGCAATGTTGATATTTCAGAAACCATAGCGGTATGTAACTCGAAATTGTTAATATTTAGATCCATATCCGTATCTATATGTAAATATGAAATATCTCTTACGTTGTCCTGTAATTTAGGAATATTATTGTTTGACATTACTGGATCGACATAATCACTGTCAATGGTTGACTGAGGATTTAGTTCAACACGATCATTACATGTTAAATCTAAACTATTGCACGCTATTCCCTCTTCATCATTACGTACTTCAAATCCTGACAAATAGCCCATGTCGTCAGCTTTCAAATATGCACTTTTATTCTGCTCTTCGATTTGATTAAATTGTTGATCAATCGCATCAATGTCTTTCTTACTCAAATCACTTGTTTCTTCAATATCAATTTCTAACTTTCGTCGTTCATTTTGTTTAATAGCAATTATGTTGGAAGTTTTAGATTTGTTATTATTCGAAGAACTCTTATTAAAGTACTTAAGCATTTCCTCTGCATTTACTTTGTTCGACAACTTGGGCTCAATATGTAACTTCACCACTTCCATATTAGAGGTGTCCTCAGCTCCTTCACTTTTTGTCGATTGACTTTTCGAAATAATTTTTTTACTCTCCGTAAAATATTTACTCATTTCTAACCGGGCATATTCAGTCGACAGTGGTCGGAGACCATTTCCTATAGCTTTGTTCTTTTCTTTTCTTTGCTTCAAATCGCGCTTCAGCTTATCGAATGTGTTATCACAATTACCAAAATTCGGAATATTATGCGATTTCAAGGGAACCAGCAATCTTGAAGTTTCCAAAGATAGTTCTTCAAATTGTATCTCTTGTGTTGGAGATGGTGATGTCACTGTTACTATTGGGTATATTGATTTTTGTAGTACGCTTGTAGTAAGCATCGGAGTTGTTAAATGTATGTCAACTTTCTTATCAGTAACATTGCTCACGTGAATAACGTTACTATCATTGATAAACTTAACATTTCTATTTTTGTTAATAAAATCGCTATCTTCGCTTTGATTAGTAACACTAATATTTTCACACTTGAATATCTTTATTTCTTCAGGCAAGTTAGATTTCGAATATTCTATCAAGTCGTCCAAATGATCGCTAATGGTTGAATTGCCACTATGCAACATTTCCACCGATTGATAAATCTCTGACGATGAGGAAGATAAAGAAATTTTACTTCCATTTAAAGAAGAAGTGATCGCACCTGGCAAATCATCAGCATTAAGGGTAGTTTTGCTATCGAAAACCTTGGAATCCTTGCTTGTTTTAATGCAAGGTATAGTATCTGAAATTATAATTTTCGCAACCTCTTCTGAACCAACTTCCAAACAGTTGTAATTCGTGGAATCTTCTTTTAAATGATTTGTAGATAAATCTAATGAATTCTTAATCAGAGTATTTGTGCTCAAATTATTAACATTAAAATTAATAGAATTTGATGTCAGATTTTTTATGTCAACATCGAGAATATCACTTTGCAAACAATCGTCGTCAATTTTGTTATCTGATCCGTCTAAATCTGATCGAACATTTTCGTCCACAAAACTTTCGTACTCAGAATTGCAATCTTCTTTAGCCAAATGATTAAGAGCAATATCTGTTAGAAGAACCAAGGATTCATTTTGATCCAAAACATTATCGGCAATATTATTTGGCATTGAAAGAGGCATTGAATCGGTCGCGTAAATGACATTTTCAGAAACTTGTGAGATAACATTGAGAGATGCACCATTTTTATGAGCGGAAGTCATATTGTCTTGACCGTGTATGCTTCTAGCTAATTTATTAGAAATTAATGCCGTCTCGTTGGAGAATTCTAGCAGTCCTTCGAGAGCATTTCTGTCGAATGATAACTCGCTATCATTTGTGTTCATGTTGGACATTGAGGACGATGTTACTTTAGATTCAATAGAAATGAATGATTCTTGAACTATAGCGGGATCTATAGAATCTTGAGAATGCTTCACCTCTGTTTCCGAACCGGTATCGGTATCAGAGCTGCGCGGTGGCACCTTCAACCACACTTCCTGCTTCCGGAGCTCTCGTGCGCGTACGTCTTCTTCGTCTTCAGTCGCAGTACCACTTTCATCGTCTAACAACAAAATCAAGATACATGTTACAGCACAGACAAGTAACATAAGTTGGAGAATTTGATTAAAATTATCGCACGTTCTAGTTTTTTTCCACCCATCTTTCTCTCTTTTTTTATCTCTAATTGATAGATAGAATATTCTCGTGAAAAACACGCCACACAAATAAAAGAACAAAAAAAAGTTGATATTACATAGTTTTACGCAAAAGCTTTAATGCATATACGCTGCGTGCGTGCTCTTATATGCATGATAAATGATACCTTCACTAGTATATTCATCGCTAGAATCTTCATATTCATTGCTGCCAGTATCAGATTGTCCGATTGTAGCATGCGGATGCGAATAACGCAATGTCCAATTCTTGGCCAACTCGAGAGTTCCTTCAGTCGTTAGTGGTTGATCTATAGCTTCCTCAAATACTTCATTATCCTCATCAGAATTACTAAAAAACAAACGATATAATAATTTGAACAATCTTATAATTAAAATATTAAATAATATGTACATATATATTTTCTGTATTGTAAACAAATCATTAAAATATAAATATATTTCAGTAAAAATTCTAAATTTTAAACATTTATTCGTATCAGTTATAACTAAGGTAAAATTAATAAAATTTAAAATATTACAAAGCTATATGATACAAAGAATATAGATAATTATGTGTATGTGTGCATATTTACCTCATATCCGAAATATCATCACTGGATCCCATTTCTGCGGTAGAAGCACCAAAATTTCTATCTGTCCATTCATCTTCATCCATTTGACTGTAAGCTTCCTCAGGATCTGATATTTCTGCCAGATTTTCAAATTCAATTCTTTCCGGAGTTTGACCACGATCGAGTAAATCGAGTCCCACAATGCCTTCTAAGGATGTCTTGGCCTGAAAAAATATATATTATACATTTTCGTATAAAAGTTCATTTTTTATTATTTTACTTAAAAATTCTACAAAAAGATATCATTTTGGTAAGTTTTTTGTATCAGTGTTTTATACATATATTTCTACATCATTGTACAAGTTTCTATACCTTTTCTGGTGTTTTTAACGTAGCCGCGGCATTAGATACATTTTCTTTATTCATCAAGCTGATCTTCTTTTTTTCTACTCTAGTTTTTATCGTTCCCGATAGTCCAAAGTGTTGCGTGCAGTAAAAGCGTCCTCCGTTTTTCTCGCGATCAAATGTATGATTTCCTATAAAACATTAATAGCGATATTATAAAATATCAAAATGTTTATAAAATATTATAAAGAAAGAATTGAATATTAGGTACCTATTCTTAACGAGATGGAACAATATTCACATCGAAAGCAGCCGCGGTGAAAAAATTTGCCTTCCGCACTAAGTCTTTCCATAAGATAAACTCTTTTATTGCAAAAATGGCACATCTCTGAACCCCCTTGCACAGGTAGTACGACAGCAGGCTTAGTGTTCTACACAAAAATAATTTGTACAATCCGATATAGTAATTATTTAACACCATTTTCAATATAAAGAATTATCAAAAACTATTATGTTATATTTATATTTATAATTAGTTGTGTTACTTTGCAACATTTTCACGACACACATGCACGCAGGCACACATTTTACAAAAGTTTAGATTAAAAAGAAAAAAGCCAACGTTATCCCATATATTACAATTCATGTATTTACATTCCCAATTTAGTACGTTAAGAAATCCATTTACACTGCAAACTAAAATTATGAATATAAAATTAAAATTTGTTAATGAGAGATTAAATACAATATTGCGTCATATTTTTTAGAATGTTTTGAGATATGTGTGTTATACCAATATTAAACACAATTCTGATTACTGAAAACAACTGAAAATGCCCTGTAAAACTGTTAGTAAAAATAAATTATGAATCTCTTCGAGAATGCAAGCCTATTACTGATTTATATTTTCTCTCCTATAGTTGAATAGAAATTCTCTTTACAAGATGATGGGAATACAAGACAAAATAGACACCGATATACCATAGACGCTTTTAATATTCGTAGACCATTTCCCTACAGAGATCGCAAAGCTCGTATTTACCGATTTCTGCAGCTTGGGCTCCACATCCTGATTTTTATTCGAAAATTGTTCAGCCATGGCTGAAACTTTATTGTACCCGAGCGCGCTACCTTCCCGGATCTTCTTGCCTATATTCTTCAGGGTATTGTCTATGTCAGCGTACTTACTGTAGGTATCCCTTTGATCGTTGCCTCGCTTCTCCATCTTGATCTGCCGAGCTAAAAACTGAATGAAACATATACACATCTGAAAAAGTGCGAGACCGTCAGCACTATTGAGCGATTCTTTGCTAACCTGCTCGCGACTCCACTTCGGCACTTTCTCTACACGTTCGTGACGAACGCCGCGGCCCATTTTGTTCTCTTCGATCTTCTTTTCGATTTCTTTCACGTTCCAATCAGTTTTCTCGATTTTACCTATGTACAAACCGATGTATTTTATAATATTATTCGATTTGCAACACATAATAAAGACAAAAAGCTTTACTGGGAATACTGGGATTAGATGTAAATAAAAAATGTGTACAAACCGATAGCACGTAAAAGATCTCTAGGTTTCTTCTCGGAAGATGTTGTCCCTTTCAGCTTATCTTCAAAATCTTTTATCCTTCCCGAAAACTCCTCGTCTACGCTACCTCTTCGGTGACCAATGCGTACTTTAGGTTGTCTGTCCTAGGAATAATTGGCAACTTAATAGAAATATCTTATAAGCAGATGATTAATAGAAAATTAGTACGAGTATCACAAACAATGCGAGCAAAAATTATGAACATCTTACAAAGTAGTACATTTTGAATATAAATATATGGGGTTTCGTGGAAAATACATATAATAGTAATGAGGCAGTGTTCTGAAATTAAATAAATGATTAAAATTTCATACTTTAACTTGATTTTTCAAACTCAAATGCAATAAATACAATTTAGGTAAATTAATTTTCCATAAGTTAAAAAAATATAAACATAAATATTGTTATTCTTATCTTTTCTATTTAGTAGTATTTCTTTTTCCTTCTGACGCCAGTTTCATAAATGCAATAATAAACACGACGATGCATGCGCAAATAGAGTGCAATTCCTCTTATAAAAATTAATTTAAAAAGTTAAAAAATCTTATTAATTAACTTATTAAACAAGCATGTTAATCAACAAATGTATTAACACTTTTATTTCTTCATTGCAGTCATACTAAATTATAATGTCAAAAAATAAACCATGTAAATATTTTCCCTGCTACGATTTAATATGAATGCAGTGAGGCGAAAATAGAAGATCTGGTAAAATAAAATTAATTATTTTGTCAAGTATTTTTAGAAACAATACGCTGTTATTTTAAACATAAAAAAACGCAGGCTTTTCGTCAACAGATAGAAAAAAACCATAGTCAAACATTTGCACTCATCAGTCTCTAGCTTACTGGATAAAGTATTTTCTGCTCTAAATCTTTTACTCTATCCTTGAAATCTGGTGCAGTTTGACGGTATAAAAAAATAGAGTAATCCTCAAAGGGCCCATCTTTCTCGCGTTTTGCATTGGCTTGCAGCATCTGCATACTTTTGTAGAACTGCTGGGTTGCCATCTTGCGCAAATATTGCCGCTTCTTCATGCGCTCGGTTCGATGCTTCTCGATCTCATCGAGTTTTTTCTGCCTTTCATCCTTTATTGCGAGTTTACGATTGTCATTAGTCGCGCGATCAATTAATTGCGAATGTTGATCTATTTCTTGCGACGACCCAAGCAATGAGAAACACGTTTCTTTGCAGCAAAGCAAATTATTGTAAACCAAATTATGCGAGAAAGCGTGAAGCAGCGATGGGATGATACATGCGAGCAGAGCTCTTTGGAACTGTAAATCTTGAATGTTCTCATTTCGAAATAGATGACTTCTTAAGCGATTTAAATTGCATTTTGCAAATAAAATGCAAAATTAGGATAAAAAAGTATAAAAATAGAAAGAAATTATAAAACTGTATGTAAGTATATGTAAAAAAAGAATAAAACGCAAAAGAAAATTGGCCTGTTCAATTTATTAGGCTACTGCTAGCATAATTCTATATTCTATGCATATTAACTATGTTATTGCTGTATTATAATTTACGCTAAGAGACAAGAAAAGATAGTATTTAATGTTCCTGGCACGATCTCCTAAGAATTTAAAGAAATCTTACTCGAGGTTTCATAAAGTAGCAATTATATTAACAACAAAAAGATTTGTGTAAAAAATTTGACAACATAATCGATAGTCTGAACTTATTTCTCTTTATGGTGGATTACGCGCGTTCAGTATGTGTCCGGTTCCTCCCGAAGTACGGTAAAGGTAAGTCCAACAAATACGATTAACAATGATACGAATATCCCGCGACACATAACAGTCGTTCCTCGGATGCATGGCAAATATCATAGTACAGGAAGGTTACGATCCAATGGCCGAACAGTATTACGGGGTAGAATCCAGTTGCGGTAATAAGGTACATATATTGTCATCTTCTAACTTATTCTTTAAAATAGATCTAACTTTTTGAACATTCTATTTGAATTTCTTTAGATGTAGCTACAATATTTTGCATGTCATCAAAATTAAACATAAATTTATTTTATTGTCGCAGCCATTGAAGATAGTCGGATTTTATGGGGATGGATATCTCGAACACTCCGCGTTCACTTTGCGGAAGATCCAGTCTGTTTTAAGCTTCTCCTTCAGAACCATGCAAGATGCAGCTATGCTTCTTCTCTCCACGTTCGAACGTCACAAAATGAAAGATAATCTCAACGAAACAGCAAACGTAAGGCTATTGTTAATTTAATATAATTTAATTTTTTTTATCATAAAAAAGAATCACTAAAATTAAGTGCACAAAAAAATTTATTATAAATGTTAAAAAATAGTCTTAAATACTTCTATTCAAAGTAAATCCGTAATAAAAAGACATATTATAATATTATTCACAAACATATAATTAAAATATGTAACAAGATATTATTTGCGTATAAAATTTAGTGAAAATAAACTTTATTTGCGTATTACAATCATCAAGATAATTGAAATTAATTTATTTGTTGAATTTGTTTCTTCAGAGAAACAGCTATTACTCCGTGTGCATTCTCAACGGACAAGTGCAAGTACGGTTAAATGCCGGCCAGGGCGAGCTGGTTCTCCAATCGAACAGCACTTTTAACGACGGGAGATATCACTCGGTCACCGTCCTTAAAAAAAGAAAAGAAGTAGAGCTGAGAATCGATGATGCGTATCAAACATCCGGAAGATTACGCAGTAGTATCGCGATCAAGGCTCCCGAATCAAACAGGGGACTTTTCTTTGGTGGGCTACCGGCTCCCATCAATAATACTAAAATGGTCGCAACTAATACGCCACTGTACGGTGCTATCAAAGATGTGATTTTCAATGATCTGTAAGTCGTGAAGTCAAATCAATTAGATAACTATGCCATAAATCTCGGCGCATTAAAATTATAAGTAATGTCATCACGGAGACACTTTGTATGATATGATTAATTTATCTTTTTTTTTAGAAATCTTCGGTTCGATGATGCAGTTGAATTCGATCACGCTCTAATCGGTCGTGCCGGACCGAGTATGGGGAAAGACACGCCGAGTTACACACCATCGGCGTCACTGTCTCGCGGGATGTCCACGCAGCCCGAAGGATGCCAGAAAGTGCCTTATTATTCGCTGGAACCGGGTGCTTTGAAATTCGGCGATAAGCCGCACAGTCACACGCAGCTCTATCTCAACTTCAAGAAATTCTGGGAAAAGAAATATGCGATAGAATTTGACTTTAGGACGTACTATCCCAATGGACTTCTGTTCATCACGCCGGTAAAAAAACCTGCCTTACATAATCACTATTTTGCTAAGTTCATTTGCACTGACTTGAATTTGTTTTATTAAATTCATTAAGTTTAACAAAATACATTTTACAAAAATTGTCCGTCTTTTATAACGCCAATTTTTGACGTA
Source organism: Temnothorax ravouxi (assembly GCA_030770255.1). Classification (NCBI taxonomy): domain Eukaryota; kingdom Metazoa; phylum Arthropoda; class Insecta; order Hymenoptera; family Formicidae; genus Temnothorax; species Temnothorax ravouxi. The sequence continues at coordinate 126,319 of JASTWP010000407.1, forward strand.
AATATAGTTTTTTTCAATTTTTAATTAATTAACATTATAGCCGCTGTTATTATAAATGTCTATTTACAGGGTCTTCGATTGAAGCACTATCTGATGGTGCTCATCCGGGACGGGCAGCTTCTATTGGTGGTGAAAAGCAAACAGAAGAAGGAAATACTATTTAAAACACCGTTTAACGACGGCAATTGGCATCATGTCGTTATCAGTCACGAAGAAAGGAAGCTTACCCTATTAGTGGATAGTCAGACACCACGCGTCCTCAAAGTGCCGAGGAAAATCGGCCTCGCGTCCATGATGTATATCGGTGGTCTCCCGGAAAGTGGAACACCCATCCCGGAACAAGTGGTCGTTAAATTGGAGACACTGAAGGGATGTATCAGAGGCTTGAAGATCAATGGAAACGTCTACGACATGGTAGGCTCCACCAGTAGAGCCTTCAACGTCGGTCAGTGCTTCCCGAGCGTCGAGAGCGGAGCGTATTTCCAGGGCGAGGCTTACGCTGTTTATCGTAAGTCGTAAAACTACTAATAAAACATAAGAGAAACTTAAACAGAATATTTAAATAGATGTGAAAAAAAACTACTTCAATTCGAATCATATCATTTTTATTATCTTTTAAATTTAAAACTTAAAATAATATGATATTTTTTACTGCAAAACATAACGGCATCTTAATTAACAATACAAAAGATATGAAGTAAGATTATATTCTTATTTTAATATCAAGAAACATTGAAAAGTACGATTTTTTTTCTATTCCGTTTTGGATTTTATATTCTTTTAGGAAACAACTTCGAGGTGGACGGCGTGCTTGAACTTCAATTGGAGTTTAGAACGTCGGAGGTGTCCGGCGTGTTGTTGTCGATTACCGCACCCAGTGGCTCGCCTTCTCTATCGCTGGAACTCAACAACGGTAAGGTGATCATGTCAGGCGATCTGGGCGACAACAATCCACTGTATGTGGAGCAGGGATTCGCCAGTCACTATGCAATCTGCGACAATCGATGGCACAGGATCCAGGCCGTGTACAACGACGAGGAACTGGCGCTCAAGGTGGACGAGCTGGACCAAAAATACGGCCTGCCCACAAATGTCAATTATCGTTTCAATAGCTCTATCTTCTCCGGCCCGTTGTACATAGGCGGTATACCAGGTAAATAAATGTTGCGTTAAATTACATTACACATTAGTGTATATATATAAGTCTATATAATAAATAAAAGAACGTGAAAGTAGCTTAACCAATACTACTTCGTTGTTTTCAGCAACCGCTCAGAAAGGCTCACTGTTAACGCGAGACCACTTCAACGGGTGCATCAGGAATGTGATGATAAGAGGGGAAAGGCGAGACTGGACGGACATGGCTGAACTGCACAACATCCACTTGAGCTCCTGCCCGGTTCAATGATGGCGAGGCGTGAAGAGGGAAGACAATTACCTCGGCGTTCAGCGCTTTTAGTTCCAAAGATTGCTCGAGGAGCCGCGTTGGGTTCAACAATCGCACCGGGATTAACGTGCCATATTCGCAGGCGACGAGGCGTTCTTTAAGACTTAACAAAGCCAAAAGATGCTAAACCGTAGACCGTTTCGTTAGGCTAATCGTCGTGACACGAAGATAGAAAAAAGAAAAAGAAAAGGGAGAGAGGGAGACCGTACGTGTCGGTCTCGCCGTGGCGGACAAACGATGGCACGAACAATTTCGTTGCATGCAAGTACGCGCTACGCGTGCAGACGGTGACACTTTACGCGTAAATAGCGAGACCACTGCCATATAGTTTAATTATACGCTGTAAGCCGCAAACAATTTGTACATCAGTATTTAAAAGCCATTATTTATTATTGTTAACGTTTAGATCTCGAGAATTCGTGATCGCCGCGTCGACGAGTTAGCAAATAGAGAATAACGCGACTATGTTTTATACTTTTATATAGTTAGACTTCTACTGGAGAGCCCGATATGTATGTATGTACATTGTAGATTTTTTTATTCGAAAGATTTTTCGAGAAAACATGCAAGTGCCCTGTAAAAAAAAAAGAAGTGTCCTTTAATCACGCACACAGAGAGATAATGTTCGAAGAATATTTATATCTAATCTTGTCTCTCTCATACATAACACACGCACACGACTTTTGGTGAACTGTAATATATTACATATACACAAGGAAAAATTAACAAATGACGAATTCGCTGTTGTGTATAAAATATATAACAAGAGAAAAAGCGCAATGGGGCCGTGTCGCTTCGACTTAATACAATGCAATTTTATAAATGTCATTCCTTCAAAACAGCGGACAAATTATCGAACGTGAAAAATTGAAGAGTTCTGGAGAATTAGGCATCGAAGAAAGAGGTAAGAAAACTCTTATTCTTATTTACGAATAGAATCTTCACTTTAAGATATTTGATATTAAAAATTGAAGTTCTTGTCGAGAGAAAAACCCAGACTTCCATTGAGGTACGATTGACGATGGATCGCCTTCGCGATATACCCATCCGCCGAAGAATAAAAGTCTATTACAAATGGGTTATTAAATTTTATTAATGACATTCGCTGCGAAGATGCTAACAGTAAATTATGACCCAAATCTTACATGACGTACTGAATAAATATACATATCGTCGAGTAGGTATTAGGTATAGGTTTTTTTTTCGTTTTACGTGTGTATATAAAAACATAATATTTACAGAGACACGGATAGAAGTTCGAGAAATGATATTCGCTTTGACGTCAAGAAATTTCTGCGACAATAAAAATCGGTAATTATTACGTAACAATATAATCTCGTTTATTATTAGTAAGCGCGATTTCGCTGCGGCGTACAAATTTTACGTCGTGCCGCAGCATTTAATTGTGTGTATATGTAGTACGCCTCGGTTTCCCGTCTCGGTCCATTCGGTTTTGTCCATATCTAATCGTCGCATCCAAGTCTTGTGTTTCTTTTTCACCAGCTCACTAATAATATCTATTCTTCAAAAAATATAAATATCAAGCATAAGCGACCAATATCGAGAGATCTCTCTTAACATCATAACTTTGTAATCAATCCCATTTCCACAAGCCATTATTCTCGCTGGCTCTTAAGATTAATGACTATGTATAATATATATATTAATTGCAATCATATATTTTTTTTCTTTCTTCACTCTCTTCTCAAACATCGTCACCATGGACTTACCACAATTTGCACTCCATCTCAAAGATCTCATATTCTCTTTTTCTCTCTCTCTCTCTCTCTCTCTCTGTATGGCGCGTACCTCACGTTCGATATTGTCAGGTCGGACTGTGTTTCTGAGTCTAAGATTCTCTATCTTATCATTCTCTTTCTCTCTTGCATAATCATCGTACTCGGATAAATTTACAACAGACGGGGATATAGAACAGTGAACTCTCTCTCTCTCTTTCTCTCGGTTACCACAATCTCGACGGAGTTTAATCTCACAAATCCCTTTCACTACACGTGGTCGAACGGCGAAACGCGGAGACGGTGAGGCCAGGCTGACCGCGACGTCCCACGCGAATTGAAAATACATATAGATTACTCCTCCGCAGTTGCGGCTGCTGGAGAACACGGGATTTTCGATATGTCGCGTTGTATTTGTAATTATAATCGTTAATAATTATAATCCTGTGCACGTTTGCGTTACGCCGTGTCGCGAAATATTGAGGGTCTATACCTACACTCGACACAGTCGAAGACTTATCGTACAAAATAATCGGAGAACGATCCTGGAGGCGTCCGCGATATCGTCATCGCGGACGGGGCCCGCGGGGCCTAAGGAGAAAATAATCGTACAAACGATAGACCCCGATATTGTCGTATAAAATGTCTACTTGAAGTCTACCTATCCCTAGCTTCATCTCCTCTCTACAACATTATAATGAAAGAAACGTATCCGACTGAAAAAGGCCCGTTCAGCGAGATAGGAAGCCGATGCCAGTCCCACGCGAAAAGCGAACGTCGAATTTATGGCACAATAAATTATAACAGTTCCTCCGATAAATTACGGCGTCCACGTGCACGCGAACCGCCGCGTCTGTTCTCTGTTCGCTCGGACTGACTGAAGTTTCGCTGAGAGACAGCGGGATGTGTTCGTATGTGTGTGTGTATGTGTGTGTCGCGTTGCCGGTAAATCCTACGGGAAAAAACGCAATGTACGGTGGCGAGATATACGGTTGAAGAAAAGTCAGGCTGTCAATTCGTTAAACGTCTTTACGCACTTAGTCCAATTACATTGTTCATAACTTAAGGCTTCATACGGTTTTCTTCTCTTTGTGTTTTTTTTTTCGGAGGAAGGCGAAACATGTGTCTCTGGCAAACTTGTGAATTTTTGTGAAGCATATAACGAGGCGTCGTTCGAAATAAAGGTTCCATCCGATAAAATTCGCGGTTCGGACGACCCATCTTCCGCCTTCCTCTTACAAAACGATAAAAGATTGAAGCGCACTCGGATGGGAAACGAAAGCAGAGCTTCCCCTTCCCGACGGTCCTTCGACTTTGTTCGCGAGGCAACGATACTTTACGCAAATATCCACTTTCCGTGTACAATCATAATTAGCTAATCATCCGTCGACGAAACATATCGCTCGCACGTTACGCGCGTTTTTTTTTAATGATATACAGACTTGAAACGCATAATATCGCAGTTCGAATCGCATAATATCGCCGCAAAGAAACGGACTCAACGCATACATTGTACGCCCAGATTTATCATAAGGCTGATCTTAAACTTGGCTCAACTAATTACGCAACGAGAACTGATTTATTTACACCATGAGCTATCGTCGCTCGCATCCGTCGCCACCCCGTTGGCAGAGGTTTCTTCCTTCTCTCCCCCCCCCCCCCGTGGAGAAAAAGGGGGTGAGAAGAGGGACACTGCAAGAATCGCGCTACGCGTTACAATCGTCAACAGCCGCGAGAAACGTACGCGTGTATGAGAAATCAATAATCATTAATTCAACCCCGTCCGTTTGAGCCGTGTCGAGCGTTCTGCCGACGCGTATCTCAATCGGTTAAATATGACAAGCAAATATGTATATATATAAAAAAAACATTCTCTTCGATTAAAAAGGAATATGATATAAAAAAAGAGACATCTTCTACGAGGTTGCATTGCATGATATTATACCAAAAAAAATAAAAAAGTTCGAAGTCAGCGATTTGCGCACGAGACACATCTAAAAATTAAATGATCCCTCACAATGTTCGCGTTATCATATCTTAATATACTCTTTAAAAAGTTTTCAAACGCATTATAGGATAATAATCGTTGAATAATTTAGAACAACCTAGCCTAAGCGAAGGCTGCAAAGAGACCTGTGCGAATCGCAAAATTACGCACGCATGCACGCGCGAGAACACAAGCTGCACGGTTGCCACCCTCCCTTGCTCTCGCTTCGTTTCGCAAAATAAATTTAGGAAAAGTATCAACTTTCGCGCATACATCCATGAGAGTCGCAACACAGCGGTTTACACAATTACAAGGCGGTTACATGACGAGGATTAGTCCGCAAAATTAAGAAAAAGTGTGTAGTCTTAGGGATGTATTTGTCAACAAACCATTCTTACAAGTAGATACTGGTAATCTTATGACACAGTGATTGATGCTGACGCTCAACGAAAAAACGGATAACGCAAAAAAAAAAAGTAAAACAAATCACATTCTCTCTGGTGATCAACGGTTGCCCCGGTATTTTCCACCCCATTGGAAGCGGCGATTATATTTCTTTACGGGGTCAGCACCGATCAGTTGTCCTTATAAAATTGACTAAGAAACGCAACGTATTCGCATTAATTTAATATGGGCCTGTATTAAAATAGTAACTATTGAACAACAGAGGGCACAGTAGCGTAATGTTAAGTGTGTGACCACTTGCGTAAAACTATATGACGAGCGGTATATCCTTCTTGTTCGGTAAGTTCACCTTTTTACCTTGCCAGAGGCTGTTGTGTATCGTAAAGGCATCTATGGTCACCGTCAGATGCTTCGTGTGAACTTGCGAAAAGCATTTTCCGCTGGAATTGTATCTGGGATGAAAGAAGAGACGGCAATCAGTAATATGTAACGCACCGAAAAGTTTATAGAGATATAGAATCGATCAAAGTGTTAAAGTAGAAAAGAAAAAACGACGGATTTTAGAAAAATCAATTCCGCTTACTTAAAAAACTTGTCGAACATATTATCGATGACTTGTTTGGGCCCAGTACCGTACAGCTTGGCTACTTCCTCCCTCTCGGGACAGTACGAATAGAGAGCGCGGAATTGGCAGCCGGCGTCCCGAAACAGGATGAGAAAGTGTTTGCTCTCGGACCGGCCGATCTCCTCCAGGACTCTCGATTTGGCTTCTCTGTTCACCGTGCCGGGGAAGACGCAATACTCCACGGCGTTCAGCATTATGTTACGATTCGACTTGGCTATCGGCAGTTTATACAGTCTCGGGCCTGTTACAGCGGAAACGTAAACGGTGAATTGATCTCTTAGCTTCTTTTCGAAATTCCCTTCGAATGGACAAATGCATTCGTCGATGCCTCTTACCGTTGTAGTCCATCATAGAACTGGGCGTGCTGCTGATATCGCTGCTGCCGTCGTCGTAGATCCTCTTCTTCGACGTCATCAGGGCGGGTGGTAGCGAACCGGGGCCCGAAGGTGACGTTAGGTGCCTCATACTGCCTATCCCCGGACTGGCGGCGCGTCTTGGAGGTGTCGATCTGCCCAGGCCGCTGTCCGAATCTGTATGCCGACATAAAATCTTGATCACTACATGCACCTACGAACGCACGCTCCGCACATGAAGATAGAAATCTCAACGGAAAGGCGAACGTCTATGCGTTACCGTTCTTGTCAACGACAATTGTTTATCTTTTTCCTTATGTCACCCAAGCGATAACAAATCGGAATAGAGAGAGAAACCTTTCGGTTTCATTATTAATGATGGTTAGCCACCCCGCCAAGAATGTATTAGTCACTTGTTACAGGCGTGGAGACACCTCCTTTGGCCTTTGAAGTTTAACTTCGTAATTTGCGTCTCGTTATGGAAAAAATTTATATTTTTTCAGAATATTCGTAATGTACTTTATAATCTGATTAAAAAATTGTAAGGGCTTGTGTCTATCAGCTCGTTAAACTGACTGCGCTAAAATGATTCTAATGTACATGTCATGGTTCTCTAGCGTACTAATTATCAAAACTATATATGAATCTCTCGATCAACGCTAATGCGATGATTTATACTAACAGCTTGTTAGTTCCAATGATTCGACTCGCGAGCTCTGCGCTATGCGACGAAACGCTCGATCGAATTACTGACATTAAATAACAGGACATATAACAAGTTTTTATCCAGCACCGAGCATGTAATTACACAGATTACACATCGCGTTCGCAATGAATTTTCTGTACCACGTCGCTATGATACCTGGAAATAAAAACAGTGAAGAGATACAGAGCGGGCGAAGTGATAGGATAAACTGGGACGCCTGGTCGGGAGAGGTTTATTATAAATGGACACACCACACAGCCACCAACAGAATAAATCTGGAAAAAGACACCGATCGACAAAATATAAATTTGTACCCACACCCAGTGCTGTACAACAACAACAAGCCCAAATAAGCTATCAACCGAGCCTTCTCTACGCAGCAGCAGCAGCAGTAACAGCGAAAATGAGTCGTCCTAAGAAAATGACAGGACAAAGTTCCGCCTCAACGAAGTCGCCGATGAAACGAAGAAGCAAAGAAATCATATAAATCGTGCGTCACTTAAAAAGCACGAAAGAGAACCAAGAGATTCCATCCTTTCGTCGTCAAGCCGCGTGGGTGGAACTTTGCTCAAACATATAAAAAGGAAAAAAAAAAAAGAAAAATGCATACGATCGTTGTGCGTAATGTATGAGTCGTTAAGTACCACTGCCACCTGTGTGCCCTCCAGCCTGCCACCATGCCACTACGTACATGTAGGTGCGTGTGAGTGCGCGTGTATGTGTGCTACTCTGTCTACAAAAATTTTGGGAGAACAATGTGACAATATATATATTGTAAATATATATATACACGGGACACATTGAGACTGTTGCACGATATAGAAGGGAGATCGAGAACGTATTTCCAAGTCACTGTGGTGCTTCTTACCGCACAAATTCATCAGGGAATTAGACTTTCTCCCCTTAAAGTTTTGGTAAGTCTGGTATTTAGGCCTGCCTCTAACTTGTTGCTGAGACTCCTGCATATCTGCAATAACGCAACGTTTGCCTTGTTACACTCAAAACGCCATGTACGATCAAAGAGATTAAATAAGTTGCGGGAGAGATGCCTCAATCGTGCACATCTCATTTAGGGAGCGAGCGGGGGCGCGGGCAGGAAAGGTTTAGGGATCTTAAAAAAAAAGGGGGGGGGAATTAAAATCTACGAGCCATATCTGGTAGGGGGTACATCGATAACTGAGGCGGCCGGTGCAGTTTTTGGTGCAGAACAACGTTTGCGTTCCAACTGAAAGATGTCCACTACAAGACGCTACTAAAAGTTAAAGACAAAAATTAAAAAAATAATAAAAATAAACCAGGGAACACAGTCATACCCGCAAAATGTCGTGACCTTGCTCAGTCGCTCGTAGAGAATAATCAAAGGCTAATCGAATGTTGAAAAACATTTATCGCGTAAGTTTCCGATATAGATTATATAGCTGCCCATACCAGTGTGTGATAACATCCTGCAACGAGTCTACTTTCGTCAAGCCAAAAAACGTTTAAAAAACAAACAATCGTACAAGAGCCAGCGGCATTCCCGCGGTAAAGTGTAACCAACATCGAACCCACCTCTGGAGGTCTTGTAGGAGCCGCGTCGGCCGAGCTGATTCACGCTGCGGCAAGGCGAGGAACCTCGGCCGTCGTCGGGCGAATCTACGGAAGATACTAAAAGAAAACGGGAAAAATATCTCTATTACAATCGATTACAATTCACTGCAGGTTTTACGCTACTTATAAATATATAGGTATATCAAGTGATTCTCGCTATGCATTATACATCGAATTACAGATACACGGCATGCCAAATTAAAAAAAAAAAAAACGGAAAGAAGTGCAGTAAAATGAACGTGTTGTTGTGAAAAAAACATTCTGAATAGATATATCTCAATTTATCAGTTATATTTACTTAGAATTAACTTTTCTGCAAAGGAGATTCTTGTCTTCAGAGAATTTAATACCATTTTCATTGTTAAATTCGAATTAGCACTTTTCTTGATATATATAACAATACTTATTACAATATCTTGTTACAATTTTAGATTGGATTCACAGTGTTATATCTTTTGCTGCATAAAAAAAAATTAATTATATATAATTATATATTAGACCGCTTATTGCGTAGATATTTCCGTATCCAAAATTTATTTAAAAAAAAAAAGGAAAGAAAAACTTGCAGATGTGTACTGTATAAGCGCGGTGAGAGAGTGTGTGTGGTGCATACCCCTGAGACTGCCGCCCCGATAAAGAGGGCCGGAACGTCGGTCATCGAGGTGGGCAGCAGTGAGACTATCCTGCGAGCCTCGGTAGTAGTCTCGCCTCATCGTCGGAGAGGTCAGCGACGCTACAGTAAGTGTGTTAGTGCAAAACAATCGGCTCGGTATTTTCTGTACTATTCTAGTTTGGCGTCGATGTCTCGCGATTGCAGGCTCGATTAGCGGGGCTCGCCGAGCGATCTACGATAGCCGTTGTGACACGGCGATAAACTAGCATAGACGAGAAAATCTGGAGCTCGTGAGCATGTGGTCGGGGTGAAAATTCATAAAAGACGAAACTAATTATAACGGGAAACAAAAAGAACAATTAATACAGCAAGAGTGACATCGCTAAGATTACGGAAGAGAAAAAACGGCTCTGATCGTAAAAATCTTCGCCATGCAATGAATAAATGCAACTTACGGAAATATGCAAATTACAACATCGAGGATACTGTTGCTATTAGAGTATTATAACGGGGAAATGCACTTGCGACACAACAACTTGTAAAAAGATCCATCTTCTTGGTGATTAATTCGAAGATAATCGGTGAATGCGCACTTACATCTTTTATCTCCTTTTTCCTTCTCTTAAATTCTATCGATATATCAAATCTTATTTTCTTTAATTTCTGCCAATATATTTAATCCCCAAGAAGCATCGATCATTGCGACAGATTATTCATTTTTTTCCAAGTTCGATTTAATGGAACCTCACCTGTACTTAAGTTGGATGAAGAACCCTTCTTCCCGCGACTAGGTGTAAGAACCCCGGAATCCAACACCGCGCCAGCGTCTCCGTGAATCGTTTTGGGCCGCGGTCGAGCGGTCGCAGTCTTGTTACGTAATTTTGCTGGATTTATTGCATTCAGAAGCTCCTTATCAATTACCTTACCCTAGAAACGAAAATATTTATGTTATAGACTTATTTCTGTTCATTTGATGACATCATTAAAAATATCACTCACTTCTCTCTCTGCTTCCTCTATCGCTTTCTTCACTTTATGATGCTCCAAAATAGCAGCTCGCCGTTGTCGTTCCTCCTCTTTCTTGCGAGCTCTTTCCTCCGCCTTCAATTTCTCTTGTTCCCTACGCGCTTGGGTTTCAGCTTCCTTTCTTTCTTTTATTTCCTCCTGCCTCTGTCTTCTTTGCAGCGACATCAGCATTATCCTCTCCTTCTTCTTCTCCATTTCGTCCATAGAATTCTGTAGAAAAATTCGATTTACATATTAAAATTTTATAAGCAAAACTAAAAATAAAGACTAATTATGTATAGAATTTATTGCTGTTTAAATGGTCAATATTACTAATAATGATTAATATATACCGGATCGGGATTCGTGAGTTGGTTCCCAATTACCAGACCAACTCCGGAAGCGTGTCGGCCTTCTGTACTGCTGTCTCGCTGTTTCTCCCTCTGCCGTTCCCTCTCCATTTCCCGTTTGAGCTCCCTGTCCCTCATTTCTTGCCTCTGCTGTTCCCTATCGTCGGCCTGTCGCAATCTTTCCCGCTCTAATTCTCGTTGAGCTTCCATTTGTTTCTGCCTTTCTAACGCGCTAGCAGGAGGCGATTCCGGGCGCACCGTAAAGTCCTCGTGCTCGATGTAGGACGATACGCTTCGTTCCTAAAAAAACAATAAATTGTTTCCTTTTAAAGAAATACTTTATATATTGTAAAATTTGATTCAAAACGCGCGAATATAAAACAAAAAGACAAAGTAATACAAAAAAGAAAAATAATTTGTAACAAAAAACGCACTCACCTTTTTGGGAGACGTTCTTTTCACTCTGAGGGTCGGTTTCGGTTTCTTCGGAGCGTCATTGTCGAAGGAAATGTAGAATCCTTTCTCGTTCGCGTCCGTGGGATCGAGAGGCGTGACATCCGGAGTGGCTGAACGCGACGAAACCGTCTCCCTCAACGACGGGTGAGGTTGGAAGGAATTCTGCGATATCGTGGGTCTAGTTGGCGATGGTATTCTGTACGTACGACTACCCGATGTGATGTTCAAGCCGCGAATACCCTGCGCGATGTCGTCGTCATTGCCTTCGAAATAAAAAAAAAAACAGTGATTTAAGAAAAGAGATTTTTATAGTTTCTTTTAGTATATTAATAAAAATATATATATGTGTGTGAAACATGATATTTTCATATAATCGCAAAAAAGTTATAAAACAAAGCTTACCGATAAAAGATATATTTTGGGGCTTCATGTCATCGGCGGGCGGAGCTGGTACCGGACTATGCAAAGTTGTAACTTGCCTCTTCTCCGTTGGGCTCTCGCATGAGATCGGGATGTGATGTACAATTGATCTCTTAGGTTCCGGACTTTCGCTGATTAACTGACTTATTCGATGAACCTAGCAGAGCAAAATATAGTCATATAAGAAAACGAGGCAAATACATATATATTTTATTAATTTAATATCTTAACAATATCTTTTCACGTACAAATTGTATAGAATCTTAAAAAATAGATGACAAGAGATATGAGAGAGTTACATCTAGCAGCACAGTGTATAATACAAAATTTAAACACGAAAGACTTATAGCGACTAAAATCGTATTTGAGACACGGATCTGAAGTAATATTTACGAAACACTATCACGGCACCGTTGTATTTTCTCGTATAATTTGACGATCGTTTTCTTCCGCTATCTGTCAACAGTGAGACGCAACGCGTAAAAGTAAAATAAAATCAGCCGAAGCAAACCTTAGTGAAGTAATCGCGCGAAGTTGCGACGGTCGAGTCGAGGAAAAACATATTATTCAAATTTACAAATCACTTCAAAGAGACTAGAGGTGTAAATCCGAGCCGGACGTGAACGTCTAGGCGCTAAGACTGCCAGTGTGGGTAGTGTCTGCCATGTTGGGTGTCAAGAACAAGCGTCTATAAGCGTGCATTACATCACCAACTGGTTCCCATGCACATACGTACGCGCTCGGGGCCGATCCTTCGTATTGAAGTGACCAAATCGAGCTGATGATCGGCGCACGCATCGCGAACGTTTAGCTATAACTCTTTTCACTCACACAATAATCACCGCTGTGGGTGCAGCATTCAGTCTCGCCGGTCTTTCTGTCTTTCGTAATAAATTGATGCAGTCACGTGCGTGCGTGCATTGTATGCAGAAAAACCATTTAGTATAAATATAAATAGATTGTGGCGAGAGAGTGTGAGTGCGATAAGACGACAATACCGTAGTTAGGAATATATAATTCCTCACCGATTTTAATCTATTTCGTTAATTGAATTTTGCGTAAAAGGAAAACGCGAGAAAAATCGACGCAAAGATAAAAGCACGAAAATACTTACGGCGTTACGATGCTGTGGACTAGCAGATGTGGCTTGTGTTTGGTTGAAAAGCGACGAAGACGTTGGAAAGACGCTGGTCGGACCGGGGTGGCTCATTTGATTATTACACAGACTATGATCCCCGTTGAGGTACCTTGGTTCCTGAGTGTCGTGCAAAACGAATCCCTTTTGCGTCGGGTGCGGCGCGGCCCAAGTCCTCGTGGGATCCGCATACATGCGCATATCCTGCTGATAAGCTAAGAAAAGACAAAAACAATCTACTGAAGCATATTAAAATTAAAAAAGAAAAATTATGAGATGAGCCGTTTATGTTCAATCTGTAAAAGCAAATTCTACAAAGCAAGCTTTCCACAAGTAATCGGTCGAAAAAAATTTGCTTTAAGATTCGTGCGACTTCTAAAATATTTTCAATATTATATGTATACTATAATAACAGTTATAAAATATGATCAATTTATATATTAATGCGGGAGTTCTTTTAATTAATAATGAATTTTCGTCTGAGTTTGCTGTTTGTGCTACAAAGTCTGGTTACTAATATAATTCTTCTTCATATTTATTTATTCAAAATTAATCTGATATTATGTACCTGCAGGCTGAGGACTAAATCGCGAATCCATAGACTGCTGGTAGCCCACCGCGGCCATTTCATTGGCCAGACTTTGAGCGGGTGCCGGTTGGCCCCACATCCTCCTCTGCACTTGCGGCTGATCGTGCAAATAGAACTGCGACTGTTGCGGATCTTGCAGTCTGGGCGTTATCGGATTCATCGGTGGCATTCCGTAAGTCTGAAAGGTAAAGGTTTGAGAAGAAACAGCTGACAATGTGACGCGCGACGCCGCGGAAAGTACGTCCAGCATATACGCACTTGCATATGCTGCTGACTGAGGCTCTGCAGCTGCTGAAGCTGTTGCTGCATCTGTTTCTGGTGCTGCGACATCAGGTGCTGCTGCTGAATCTGATTCTGCTGGCTCGCCAAACGCTGTATATCCGCTTGAATTTCGCTCAGACTAGTGTTCATTCTGTAACAGACGACGTTTCGCATCACTCCGACACTCCTTCTATCGTAATTTTTACAGGCACGAAAGACGAGTACTAACTGCGTTATGGATTGACGATACTGTTCGGGATCCATATTCTCGATGTCCGGAGTGCGTCTAGTCTCGATGAATGGCGCGTTACCATCGTGCTCCAACCACTTGTGCTCGACGTCCCGCACATCCTCACTAATTTCCTATATTCGTTATCAGAGAAATGGAATGCCTCAGAAAGATATTACGGTGCTGCGAATGCGTATTTGTGTGTATAATATACTGCAGTATAGGGAAAACGCTCGATTCTGTTTAGCGTTTTTGTTTTTAAATGTAGAGCTTACTGATCATATTTATTATGAAATAATTATAAGTCTCAAATTCTTTTGTAATTACGTTAAAGTGTGCGTGTGTGTACGCTCATTATATTATTCGTGGTGTATATTTTGCGCGAAAGTGAAAAAAATAATCTACGAAATTAAAATAAGTAAAACGGGCGACGTACAAATCTATGAACGTGTGTGTCACTGGGGCCTGCGTATAAAATGTCTCCTTATTTATAATGCTATATCCGAATATTTACCCGAAGTACGCACGAATAAAACATGATGGTAGATTTAATTTGTTAATTATTACGTTCGTAATAATTGACGATCCACAGACAGATTCTCGATCCAGTTAATGGTCCGGAAACTTGGTGACATTGTCTATACATGCAACATTTATTCCGTCTGTTTGATCAATATCTTATGTAACTATGAATAATATCAAGGCTTCTCGAATTTCTTCAAGTTCTCGGGGCTTTAATATGCACACTAATTACGGGTATCGAATTTAACCCGACTCGCCGCAACAGTAAAGTAACAGCCGTAAGTAGCAGCAGCGCAATTAGAAGCGAGAGCTTAAATTAAATTTTCGTAGTACAGTTCATTAGATATTAGAGAGACATATATGTACATGTAAGAACGTAAAACTTGTTCTGTTAGTAGAGACGAAAAACTGTATTAAATATCGAATTATATCTTAGTAGCCGTCACCCGATGTAGCTGTAAATGCAAGTAAATGCAGTGCTACTATTTTCCAGGGAGTGTTTAGTATCGCATGCGTGCCAGGAGCACTGTATTAACGAACACGCTCGAGTGGGTCCTGCACGTCACTATAAAATACATATGTCATCTTGAGGCAAGGTTTCGTTTTCCTCTACAATGTAAAAGAAGCGTCAAGAAGCAAAATAATCCGTTATCGAAAGTAAACTTTTACTAAAAGGGTAGAGAAGCGGCTGTACATTTCGTGGGCATTGTCACGCCCGTTTGGTTTCGTAATTGCTAAACATCGAAAGAGGGAAAATAATCATTTTCCTTATTGTGCTCTTTCGCTACATCCGCACAGCAGGAACGAAAAAAAAAAGAACGTGTAACCGGTGTTCGAAAGCCATTCACATAAGCGCGCAATATAAATAATCTTCTAGAAAATATTTTAAAAGGTAAGTTATCACTGGGGTCTCTTTCGCCTACGTGAAACACTTGCTGATATCGTACCTTGAGCGAGAAGGGTCTCTGTGGTTTTTCTTGAAGGGGTTGTTGGGGTACAGAGGATGCCTCGGAAACGCTCGTCGGAGTCGCCCCGGAAGACCCGGAGGTTACAGGGGTGGGGGGACCGACTGTCTCGGCCGGACTGTCCCCCCCGGACGTTGACGAAGAAGGAGATTTAACCTTACCCTGCAACCAGCCCAACCAGCGTGCCTTGTTAAGTACTCAGAGTCCGCCACCAAATCACCACCCGAACACCACGGTGCCGAGAGTGTGTCTCCCCGCGGCCAAAGGTCACGTTACACTCAAGCGCGTTAAGTGCCAAAGCCCATCCAGAGTGGCTCGCAAATCATACTTAATTCAACAACAGTTGGCTTAAACTACGAACACGCAATATTCACGCTATCTCGCTCGGAATTATAAATAGAAAAAAAAATTAATTGTGTGTGTGCGCGCGTGATATATAATTAAAATTAAATATATACATCTCTCTTCTAAATATTAATGTATACAATTTTTATATATATAATATATTACTGTAGTATTGATGCTATAAAAGGGTCACAGTACCAATAATTACACACTATCAGTACTTTGACTAGTATGTTACATTTAAACTGTTTCGACTTGAAACTTTCTTCTATGTTTTCATACGTATAAACTCTCATATTACTCTCTTTTGGTTCGTAAAACAGCATGCAGTGCTTTAAACATGATGAATCTATCTACCTTTCTCGAACGCTGTTTAAAACTCAGTGCATTCATAACTTTATCAATACTTTGGAACTAAAACAAATTAAAACAAACATTAGGAGAGAAATGAAAAATAAACTTTCATGGAAACATCCCGGTTTAATTATATAATGTTAAAGGAAAAATAATTTATCCATGCATAACTGAAATAACTAAATAATATTAATTGCTCGCGAGTTCCAAGATATTGATATCGTTTTCAATAAAAATCAAAATGTGCAATAAAATAAAGATTGCATTTGGATAAATAAAACACAAAAAGATTGCAACTGACAATTCCTGCTTAAACAGAAACGTGATTTAAAAAGAGGGCGGTTTAAAATTCAATCCTGTTAATAATGCAAAAATTTAGTGCGTTAGCATGCGCTTACCATCAAGTACAGCTGAAATGTCAGAAAGAGAATTGTGTTAAAATAACATGGCAACCGAGATTATTTAAGACGCAAACAAAGAGGAGATAAGATCCTACTATGTACAACCAAAGCGATCAAAACGATGATCTACACATGTATATCTAGATAAAAAAATAATTAGATGAGTTACAAACTTCGATTATTGCCTGAATTTGAGCAATCATATATTTTACATCCACGTACTTTGCCAATAATGCTACAAATTCAACTGATATTCTCATATACGTATATGTACAAGCAATATCAAACAATCGCGGTATAATTACAATCAGAAATATATGACATGAAAAATACAAATGGAAGGCGGAAGAAAAAGAAACTTTGTACTTTCTGAGAAATAGTACAGTCTTTATACCATTTGCTTTATACTAAACACCCGTGCCTAGATTCGAAAAGTAGCTGTTATACAGCATGGCAGACATTAAATGTTGTGTGTTTCGATAGAACATTCCCTATAATTCGTATCGAATTATATCACCCGTATTATTCTGTATCTTTTTCTTTTATCAGAGGAACAAACCATTGAAATCCCGACTATAATAATGATGATGATAATAATGATGTAGAACTGATACGTAGAATTAATGATGATGATAATAATGTTTAAATGTTATGCAGATGTTTAATGTGTATTATTGCAGTCTTTCTAAACAATTTGGAGTTTGGAGTAATCCCACGTATTTTTACCTTCGTGACCGCTTGCAGAAAGGCAGCTTTTCCCACTTTCTGCCGTTGCTTCGACATAACAACTTCCATCCTTCGTTTCTCGTTCTCTATGTGCCGTCGCTTCTCTTCGAGCTTCAGTCGTATATTATTCAGCTGCGAGGCCATTACGGTATTACCGCCGTTCTCATCTAACATCACAGAGCACTTTCAGTAATTCGCAATTGAATAGAATTAAATAACTTATTCTTGGATGCTGCAAACTCGGCTTTACTAATAATATAAAATTCTTTTGTAATCAGCCTGAAATAAGTTTTATTTTCCAAATAAATTTTATTCTCACTTTGATAGCTTACCGACAGAATGTTGCTCCATCTGCTGCGACTGCTGGTTGCTCTGCTGTTGCCATGTGGTTGTGTTTGGCAAAGTGGCGAATGTCGTTTTCTTCTCACTGTTCCCGTTGCCATTACTCTGACCGTGTTTTCTGCTCGCTGATTTCGCATCATCCTGTTCCGTATACGTGAAATTGATCCCCTTTTCCGAGCTTTGCCTACTCAGATTCGCGAAACTGGCGAACTTCGTGAGAACATCGCCACCGCCGCCGCCGCCTGTGTCCGCACCGCTGTCGTTCTCTGCGCTGGAATGTAAGATTTGCCGAAGAGCGACGTTATCCAGACTGTTGTTAGACGCCTGCCGTCGTAGCCTCGTCGGCGGCTCCTCGCCGCCGCTATAACCGTTGTCCGCGATTATGTGTTGCACGCCGCTACCGTACACATCTTGAACGCTGGATCGCGCGGGCAACGTCGGCTCGGTGATGCTGCGCTTGCCGGTGTGCGCGCCTAGCTCTTTATCCGGATTTCTACCAAAATTGTGTAAATTATCCTAGATAAAAGAAATCACTCGATCATACCGCTTGTCCGCTCGAGACAATCTCCTCCTGCGCCAAGTTTTTCTTCGCGCGCGGCGACGAATGAAATGACACACGTTCGCTCCGCGCGGCCACGTACCTGAGACCCGCCGAAATTTTCGATGGTCAACTGAGAATCGTCCGTGATGCTGTTCCGCCTGGACCGACGTCCGGCGTAGGAGCTCCGTCGTTGATCCTCCCAGTTGCTCGGCCGACCAGCGGCTTCAGTTCTGCCCGCGGACTTCTCATCGGCTACGGAGCTCAACGTGGGAATGCCTTTGCCACGGTGTACTACGAAACTCTCTTCACTACCTGCGCGCCTATAAGAGAAAGTAAACTTGACTTTTACTAATTGTGTATAGAACAAATTAATTTCTACAAGTTCCAACTATATTTATGAATTTTATCAGCAATTGCCTTAGAATGTACTTTGAAACAGAACGCACCTATCATCGTACGGATGACTCTCGGCAGTTTGTTGCAAAGATTGCGATTTCTTCACAGTGCTGCTTGATGTCGACTTCGTAACTGGAAAGATAATTTAACGATGAATCGATCGCCTGTCTATACTTTTATTTAATTAGATGAGGAGACTTATTCATCACTCAAACTATATTCAAGAAGGAACGATAAGATGCTCAACAGATAAGAAATTTGCACTTTACGTTTACATTAAAAATAAAGCTTACGCAACAGATTATTTAAGGGCACAATGTGAAATTCCCATGTGAATTATTTTGTACTACCAGCAAAATGTACTCAATGTGAGAATATGCAACGACGGAGGTCGATGGAACGCGCGATAACGGCATGAGAATTTCAACTTGTGCAAATTCCAAGAATCATAAACGTTAACTGAAAAGCCTATGTCACACATTTTGAGAGACAGGAAATACCGTACAAAGATATATATCGAGTCACGCTACAAACTAATATTTCTAATCTCTAGTTATTGTCGTCAAGTCGTCAGATAAATCTGAAAATGAACATAACGTGAAACAAACAGCACGTTAACATGATAAATCATAAACCAAATGGCACCATAAACAATATGAATACAAACGTCGCAACGTAATCGTACTAACTAAACATGGAGTGGACCTTAATGAAACGACGACGAAGTTCTCATCTTTCTCGTTGAGAGTGACTGGTAGCAGCGCATACGACTCAAAATCTCATGCAAAAGAAACGTAATAAGAAGCCAATGATCCAATGCAAGCGGCAGGCAGCCAATGATCGTGTCGCAAAAGTGCGATTCACATGCAGGTCTGTTCCCGGGAGAATATATATATTGTTCTATGATCTCACACGATAGTAATCGGATGAAATGCAAACAATATGTGATTAGTAACAAGCAGTGCTCCTCACAATTCATAAATTTCACTAAGAGATTAGTTCAACGGGATCACGTGTTTTAATTTTTAATAAAACGCGCATAAGAATTATCGATAATCAGCAATGTCTTTCTCTTTTGCCAGAAAGAATTTTGCGTCAGAATTTTAGCGGCATAGTAGCTTAATTTAATAATACAGCTTTCAATAATACACTTTTCTTCAAAGCAATATAAAAAGTACGAATTTTCATTAAATGCACACTTTTATATCCATGTGATGAAACGATGTTGGTCATACTAAAAGATTGAAAGCCAAATACTGCTGTTAAATTCTATAGAATTTAATAGCATGATAGATCATAATTAAGCTTGATATTAGCAACAGTCGTAGTCACAAATGTTACATTTTATTATACACGCTGTCTATAATTGGATAAGTTTGTGCCGAATTGAACATGAGTGACACCTACATACATGAATGATAGCGCGAAAGGACGACCGTGAAATCCCTTCGAGACACACTCTAAAAAACGGCAATGTCAGTCGACGGAAACGCGACTCTCAAAGGTAGACGACCATCTAGTAAACATGAGATTGATTCTTTGTGTGGTAACGTGTGGATACCTGTGAAACCTGGCGCGGATACGGAGAGGTTGCTTCTCAGATCAGGTATCGGAGCTATAGACTGTGGCAGGCTTCTCTTATGAGCTACGCCATGACTATTGCGCGGGCAGGCTGCACCCGTCGCCGCGCCGTATCACGTGGTTCAACCGGAAGTTGACGAAAGAAGAAGGCGAGGATAGCGTTGTCGTGTCAAGCGTCAAGAAGAGGTTACGCCATAGAAATATATGGAAATATTACAGTTTGTAGATTAAGTGCTGCGTGTGGAGGTAGTAAGTTCGTAATTTGGCTGGTATATCAACATCTCTTTGCCCGTTGCAGCGGCGATCTCAATTGTTGCTCGCGTTCGCAAAAAGGCCAATTGATATCGAATCGAAATAATACGATTAGTCGCTGCTCTCGGAGGGAGAATCCGGATCAAGAGGCTGGGATATCGAGTGTGTGTATTGACACTGATATAAAAAGCGTGATACCATTACAATTGCAGGCAACATTCCTCGTAATATCAATGACTTATTTATTTGAATTTCACGATATATTGAATTACTTTAATTAATTTACAATTTAGGATAAAATTACACGCAATGCTCGACGTACGTACGTTGCCTGCAACAGTAGCGGAATTTTATGGAGAAAAGTATAATAAAATAAATAATAGAACAGGTATATAAAAGTCCAGTGTACAGCAGCCTCCACCAATCATCAACATTTATCCACCACCAATTTTTTCTCACGATCCCTCTATCTTTCTCTTCCACCCTCTCTCTCTCCCTTTCGCTCCATCGTAGTAATAGCTCAAGTGCCATATATTGTCGCGTAGATCTGCTTCTAATAAACAACCTCATTCCAAGTCGGAAAACGTCTACGTACCATCTAGGTATTGCATCGCCCGCTCCTCACCAGGATAGCGCACGCATTTCGCCGGATGAATCTCCAAGACGTTGTACATGTCAGCCAGAAAGACCACAAGATTCTGCTTCATCGATCTAAAAATTATAACAAAGATAATCAAAAGGAAAGAAATAGCTGATAATTATCTTTTTCAAAAGTAACGCAATATATTAAAAAAAATTTGTAAAAATATTTGTCATATTCTCAACAATTCCGAATTAAATTAAACTAACGCACCCTCTCATGTACGTGACGTCCTCGGGCTGCATGTGGAAAATCGAGTAGGGCAGGCATTTGACGCAGAACGCGTGCACCAAGGAAAGATTGTGCAGCGCGTCCGCCACGGAGGGTCTCTTCGACACCCTAATCTCCATCCAGTTGAGCTCGCCGGGACAGTAGAAAGCGACAACGGCCGCCAAGCCGACACCGTCGCACAGAGACTGAAAGTCCTTGGCGGCGGGTAGCTCGGGCAGCCGCGTCTTGTCGCCGCCACCCTCCTCGCTCTGAATCTTGGCGATTAGCGCGTGCGACGCGTGATTGATCCAGAGCAGAAGACCCTTCTCGTGATCCGACGGCATGTCCACCTCGGCCTGGGGGTCAAATCGTCGTATCGCCGAGACCACCCGGTCCCCCGTCACCACCTCTTTCGCGTACAAGACCATCAGGCCTTCTATCACAGCCATATGCGCGGACTGTAACGAGATAAAAGCATTAATCGAGTATAGATTAAAATAGTTTCATGCTATCTGTCGTAATAAGATTTTCATATAATAGGATTTACATAGCTTCTGAAGATATCATGATAAATATCAATTGTACTCTTAGAACAATTTCAGGTTCCCATTTCTCGATAATCAAAGGTGTCCAAATGTCTCGAGAAAACACAACTGTGTACATGTTACTTGTGTATTGGTAAGCTTACCATCTTGAGTGGTGAATTTTGAATGAGGATCGTTTCGGTGAGCTGAGTATTGTTCTGCTCCGCGACGAAGACACCTTTCCTGGCCAGGGCTTGCAGGATCCCGTAGTGATTCTGATTGTGATAGTTAGGATCCGAGTATATGTTGGCCAGCGCGAGGCAGTAGAGCTCCGCATTGGAAAGCGCGTGAACGATCTGCGGTTTCAGGTGCTCTTGTTCCTGTAAACGTCAAAATTCATCTCTAGAATAACAGGTAATCATATATAATTTAAATCCAAAATAATTATATTCATATACGCTCGAATAATTGCGTGATTAATTAGAACTGGATAAATTATCCTTCTAAAACTCGAGATATTTTGAAAACTTTTAACAGTTCTAATAAGTTCTGATAAGTTCTGATAAGTTTGAATCAACGAATATACAAAATATTTTGGCATTTTGTATACGCCTTTTTGCATATACCGTGAAAGAGCCGAAAGGATTTTCATTCTGTAAATTTTTCACCAATAATTTTGTGATTAGTATTTCGAACAATTAAAATTTAAGATAAAAAATTATATGGATAAAATTCTTCTGTCTAAAGAATCTAGCGCGGTGAAAGTGAGTGCCACAGATGATCGAGTTCGAAGGAAACGGAGGGAAAGAACGACCTTGTCTTCAGAGTGACGTTTTGTTCGTCTCTTTGCAACGACTTTATGGCTATGGTTGATCGTGCTAAAGGATGCGAGAGCTTCATTTCGAATAGTATCAGAGTAGCAATCTAGTATCCGAGGTAGCCGAGAAGATCAGATACTTCGAATCCGCCATGAAGACTTCTACCAGAAGCGAAATCAGAAGGCGAATTGATGAAAAACGAAGAACGAAGAATGAAAAACGAAGAACAAAGAACGAAGAATCAAGAACGGAGAACGAAAGTCGAAAAACGAAGAACGAGGAACGAATAATGAAGAAAGTTGAAATATTACGTATTCTGCTTATTATTTATAACCATGTTGCTTATATCATTATTCTGTATTTTATGCATATATTTGTAATCGATACAAGATTAAATAGTGTATATTCATATGTAAGAATTTATCTTAAAATACATAAATAATAGAATAAGACAAATAAGTAAAAGTATAATATAGATAACTAGCTTGATACACCCGTGCTTCGCTACGATATAAAGGATTCTATAATTCACCTCCGAATTTAGATTTGCTCCTTTAGGGGTTGATTAGGGCAAAATTTTGAATTATGTTTTTAAGCATTTGTATATGGGTAACCTTTGTAAGCAAAAACAAAGTCGATATCTCATCGGGCCTAAGAGA
Source organism: Temnothorax ravouxi (assembly GCA_030770255.1). Classification (NCBI taxonomy): domain Eukaryota; kingdom Metazoa; phylum Arthropoda; class Insecta; order Hymenoptera; family Formicidae; genus Temnothorax; species Temnothorax ravouxi. The sequence goes on from JASTWP010000407.1 coordinate 149,502, forward strand.
TATTGAGGAATCCGTGAAAACACGTTTTACCCCTTTTCACCGCGTTAGAGGTCGAATTTCTAAAAATCCCTTCTTAGTGGGTGCTTACATCATGAAAAGAATATACTCTCCGAATTTCATGTTTCTAGGTTTAAGGGTTTGGGCTGGGCGTTGATGAGTCAGTCGGAACATTCGACTATATATAAAGTTGGTAAGTAATAGAAATAATAGAATATTATTTTCTTCTTAAAGAAGGAAAATATTTTCTCTTCTAAAGCTTACGTGGTCAAAATTAAGTATAAATTAATTTTTAAGATCAAACAACTTCGAAACTGGGTTAACATTTAAATAATATTTTGTAAAATATTATTTTCATAAAAAGTCTATCAGATTAAATGACTAATCGTAGAGCAACGCTGAAGCGAGGAATGTTCGTGCAGCCTTCGGAAGACTGCAATGTGGGCGAAATATCGAAAGGAGGATCTGTAAAAGTTTTTGCGCAAAATTGCCGAGCAAACGATAAAAAAATATGCGAAGTAGAGATAATTGAAAGATAGTAAGCAGCCAGGATTCCTGGCGTACACTGTCCGTCTAATAAATATAATTATATTGTCGATGCGCAAAGAAGCGAATAAGAAACAAATACGAGGCAAAAATATTGCCGGCGGATCGTTAGTCATCTCTCCGTGCAAAAGGAGTTACAGTGCAGTTTATCTTTAGTTTCCTTTCTAAGTCGTTCAATATTTATGATTCTTAAACTGTAGCTGTGTAAGTCCGCGTATACCCGAGTGCCTACTGCCTTGTCTTTATTTCATGAGAATATTTTAAGCTTCCTCATTTTACCAACACGCACGTTTCCGCAGAAAACGCTTTTATGATTACGAAGAGATTTAACTTGCAATAGTCTTTGCGTAAAGATCGCGTATCCTCAAAGTACGGAAAATATTTTCAAAACTTTGGTTTTCAAAGAAAAGATGCTTCTTCTTTTCAAACATTACAAAAATATCTAATACCTTTCTCAGGGCGAAAGCACGTGTAATCTCTTGTCAGACCAAACAGGAGAGAGAATACAAAAGAATATAAAAATATAGTTCTTGCATAATAATAGCTAACAAAAAGTGGAAAATTCCGCGTTCCAATATTCTGATTTTCGTATCTGTCAAAAAAACATATTTCTAATGAAACGTATTTTGAAGTAATTCTCATACACCTGTGTTTCGCAAAAAAAAAAAAGCATTTTTCACACAAGTTGTCCCGACATTTATACTTTAAGAGGGTATTCAAGCCTCCCTTAAGTCGCGTCGACCCGTATCTTCAAAGAGCATGTCCCAACGGAATCTCGACACGATTCGTTGAGAGATTATCACAACATGTTATCTTATCATTTGTCCATCGTAGACAGCGTGTGTTTTAAAAGCAATTACGAGTTGGTAGGAAATGATAGTTTGATTGTTAAAACAAACAGCTTGCATTCTATAAATCAGATTCTCTTTCAGGCTTGCCCGAACACGTTTTACTTATATAAAGAGATATTACTGACAGACATTATCCTCGTGGAAGAGAGTACAAAGTTCAGTTCTTCGTGAAGTTTCACCGAACTTCAGCCGTGGAAGTCTCTCGGCTATATTTTCTCCGTAGCCCTCCGGAGTAAGTAAGCTATTGGCAACGTATGTAATTTGTAACACGACTTTCGTTCGTTCTCATCGGAGTTCGGCGCGATATTGTGTTCGCAAAAGCATTATTATTAGCATCTCTGGGCTATATAGATACTTTTGCCTTTCACGACGCGACGGATCCGTTTTCTCCGTCGCGAAATAATGACGTGTGCTATACAAAGCAGAGTTTTTCAGAACATCGAAGCCTGGGAAACCGGCGACTTTTTGCGAGGGAAAAATTTATCGATATCGTTGCACGAAAGAAAGCCATCGTACGATCGCAATTGCAGTCGTATAATTAAAATTAATGCGCGTATAAAAGCCATAATAATAAAATGCATCTGTGAGAGAACAGATTGTTTCCTCTATCTATGTGGAAAAATCCATTTTTTCACAGCATTATTAAATATATATATTATAAGATTATTACAATTTCTCAATTGAAAATTCATTATTTTCAATTTGTAATGATATACCGCACGGACATGATGTGAAACTTTATTAATATTAATAAGGTATATCTGCGCGAAACTTTTGGAGGTCTGACACGCGAGACACGAATTCGTTAACAGAGTATTGACCTTTGCTTACCTCATGGTCACGGTAATAGGGGTCGCGGAGTTTTTCTGGCACTCGATTGTTGTACGCCTTCGACAGAAGCCATTTTACGGAGGCACGTTGTTTGGCCTGAAACAAAAAAAGAAAGAATAGAAAATATAGAAGGAAATATATATTTAAAATATTGATTTAATACTCGATTTTTTAACAAACTCGATGGTTCAACTAATTTTCTAATTGACTTTTTGTTTCGTTATTCTCTTCAATAAGAATAGATTATAGATACATTTGTCAACAGAGTTAAAGAGCCACTTACAATTAGTTTTTAAAATGAAACATTTTAAAATGGAACATTTTAAAAAGAAAATTTTAAACTTTCAGAAAATCTTAAGCAAACAATATTTTATTAATTTCATGCATAATTTTAATATTATTAAAATCTTTTTGTCAATCTTGCTCAACTTGAAGCAGCACGGCGTCACTTGGAGAAGAAGCATCGTTGAGAAATATAAGTTTGATGAGATTTTAAAGCAGTTTTTAGATTATTTTTTTGCAAAGTCATATAAATTTATATTCCCTCACTTTTGCTATTGATTCGAAGTAGATCTATAATTCTATTGCGGTGTGCATGTACTGCATAAATTATAATTGGCGATCAGTTATCGATCACGACCGTGTCTTCGCACCCCATTCTCGATTCCATTCGCACCCGTGCCTTTCACCTAGCAATAAGATAAGCCGCTTCACGATCCACTCGAGTTGGTTCTCGACATGCCGGATTGTAGGCTGAAGAACTTATACAGAGCGTCTTACCGAGTAATCCATTTTTTTTTTTTTATAAAATCGTTTTTTAGCAGAATTCCTATTGCGTGAATCCTGCATTTATTCAAGATATCAATTATTGGAAAGATTTCAGCTCAAGTATTAGTGAAATAAATTAGCAACGGGAAGCTCATTTCCTAGGTCGATACCTTCTTGGATAGCCCGCTAGTCCCATAAATTCTCAGCGCTCTTTTATTAAAGGGATTTTCGCTTTACAAGGATCTGCTTTCACGTATTATAATTTTCATAAGTTCGAAAAAACTAATTTAATTACATTCACTGAATAATAGGTTTCTTAATTTAAAGACCGTTGAAAGTCCCACAATCCATAAACATTAAAACAATCTTTGAGATATAGTTCGTTGATATAGATTCTTAAATATGCATGTACATTTCTCATTATTGCTGCAGCTTGTATTAGGCTTCTTTAGTTCAAAACATCTCTCTATCTTCATTACCCTCTAATATATACATACCTCTTCCTCCTCTCTAATTACCAAAGATTTATGTTTTGCAAAAGTGAGCCTCTCTCCACTTCATTATTCGACAACAGATCGTTAGAGCAAGAAATTACTAGTGTCATACGCTAATAGGCCGAAGTCGAAGTTCTAAGTTCCTATTATACCATTCGTATATTTATTAGCATCCCGCGAAATGCATCGAGTTATTGCCGCGTTATTCCGCTCAGACACGAGAAAAAAAAGTGTGCCGTACATATATCATTGTGAAATCTAAGTTATTCTTATCTCCGTGTTTTCAGATTTTACATTGATTTCGTCGATCTCGCCGGCTCGAGGCTTTAATTGCTATATGCATCTCGCGTGTTTTGCTTCCCATAATAATATACGCTTGGATGAGAAGGAAAGCCAAAAATGGCACTATAACATTCCCGATTTCTGCATGACTTTTAAAACTTTCACGTCGCGTCAGCTTCGAGTTTGAAATTTTATGCGATACTTATCTTTCCCGCTTAAAATAAACCTTCAAGTTACAATTTGCGATAAATTAAAAGTGCGTGCAAAAGAAATATTCGCTCAAAAATTCCCCGCCGGATGTTCATTTAATCGATGACTTCTGCCTCGTCGCGGTGCACGTTTCTCCAAGGAAAAGGAGAATGAAATTTTACGCGGAAACAAGTATCGAAAATAGAAGTCAAAGTCAACGCGGTCGTGTTATACGGTTCGTGACGTGTCCCTCGCGAGCTCCTAAATTCCTCGTGGAGAACTCTCCTGAACGGGCGGCAACTTGGCACGCGAAATTGCACATCTAATCAATTTGTCGAGCCTGGCTCCGAACGGGAACGAAAAAGAGGAAGGAAGGGAGCGAAAGCTGGAGGGCTATAATAGGGAGGATGGGAGTGGTCGTCGTACGAGGTCATATCGTGCCGTCTGTTATGAAGATTAAAGTGGCCCGAGGAAGTTTTCCGACGATTCTGTAAAAACGCTCCGCTGATGCGGTAATCATTCACCGCGGCCAGCTTGATAACGTCGACGACCGCGACGGTGAACGTTGCAGAGGAGTCATTCCAGTTTTATTGTCGCAAAATTTGTTACCTGTGGTTTTTACTTGTTTCAATCCTCGCTCCCGTAACAGATCATTTTTCAACATTAAAGAACGTAAACGTGTTTCTAATTAATTTTAACCCGCTTAACGGGATCTGCAGGTAATAAATAAAAACAATTCTGGGATGACCTTTCTGGGATTAGAGAAAAGAGAAAGAAAAAAATTGATGGGAACAGAAAATAGCAGAAAAAGAAAAGGATTCTTAAGAAACGATAACGAATAATGTAACTTGAAAAAGTTTGCAAATGTCAGCAAAAGATCTGTTCTTTATTTTCTAGTTATCGTAACATGTAACAGGATTATAGTTGCATAATTTTATATACAATTACTGAAACGCTCTGTTGTTGCGTTTATCTGAAAATAAATGTAGATAGCCGCCGCGCACAGTAACGACAGTAACAATATTTTCCACCGCAGGTTAAACTGGATTGACTTTATCACCGATGTTCGCCAAGCGCGGGCTGCAACTGGCGACTGAATGACACGCTGCACTGATGGTCTACTTCAATAAAAAAAAAAAGTGGCAGGTTACCATACCGGGGCATCGATTATCGATTGCTATCTGGATAACAATGTTATCTTAGCATTATTATCTACGGTCCACATAGGAGCGGTTTCGTTGCCACTTGTAATAGCCCCGCGGAAAATGTTTAACCGTCAATCAATTTCCATGTGCAACGAAGCTGCGTTTCTGATGACGTCAACCGCGCCGAAAAGACGCAACGACTTCGGAAAGTTTCGGAGCGGTGCTCCTCGAGCCGTGAAATTGAAATAAGGAAGAGATTTGCGATGATTTTATATCCAGTTAGAGTGAGATCGATGCGATCTACGTAAGCATAAATGTGATTTCCACGAAACGTATCTAAATCTCGATGAAATAGATGGGTTCACTTTTACAAATACACAAATAAGAAAATATAAAAGTAACATTTATTTTAAAAATAAATGTAAAAACCAAAATCATACACAAAAATGAAATAATATCTAGAAGAGCTGCTTCCTTAAAATTTATAGCCAACAGTGGTTCATTATTTTCAGCATTTGTTATCCTTTTACGTCGAGTCTTTGCTCAATACAAAGTACATTATGTTCGTTGTGCAACAAATTAAAAAATATATATAATCCATCCTTCAAAGAAAAGAACAAGAAAAAGATTCCTTTTTATCTCACTGCTAATTAAGCGAGACAAATCTTTAATTAAAGTTCCTTGTCATTACTTATTTTATTGAACGATCACGTAAAATATTACTCAACGGTAATCTTTAATTTTTGTTGCATAATCCTGTCGAGTACTTGACTGATTGATCGAACGAAATAATGACCCGTGTAATCCGTAGTTAGATCAACACCGCGAATAGATTAATTCCGTTCTTTGCTTAATCTCCGCGATCGTTTGATCGTCCGATCAAATCGCAGTACATAATTACGTGCTATTAACATGCTTTTCCTCTGGCATCATGCGAGCGTAAATTGCGAAGCGACAAAGAGACCAGGTCGAAATCGATCGTCCGTGATCGGCAAATCCTATCCTCTGACAAAATCGTGATGACATTTCCGTTTATTTGCGTTGCCTTTACTCCTTGACAAATGTTACGTGTGCAACAAATGTTGCATGTAATGCAAACATACGAGGTGTCTCACAGAACTATTTCAATGTAAATTCTCATCCATGTAGATTCATATGTATATAACAAACATATTTAATCTAAATTTTTTAAAAATTTTTCATGAGCCATATATATATATATATCTCTCCTTTGTTATTTTCTAGCAAATTTAATTTCTAGCAAAACAGAAACATAGTGAAATTAATATAAAATTACGTGAAGATTAAAATTTCTTTATTTATTCGCTTCCCCGAAAAATCAACTCGCGAAAGGACTTCGTTTACAAATTCTCCGTGATTCAAAAACTATTAATATCTCGAGAGAGGTTTTCGGTTAATAATAGGTTGGCCGAAAGGTCCTGATGAATGCTCGAAGTGCCGTCTCTTCGGGCGGCACCCCGCGTAATACGCTTCGCGTATGTAAACTAGCACACGTGTCTGGCAGGAACCGACTCACCGAAGCAACGCACGCACGCACGTGCGCGTGCATGACGTTTACGTTCGTCTATAAAAAGAAGCCGTGTCATCGCTAACAACTGGTTGTGATGACACGACACGGAATACTGCACTACACCAGGAGGTAGCGGATTGAGATTCGATCGATCCGATTAACCGTGGAGGGAAGGAGAGGGAGAACGATGGTCTCGGATCGGTGATCCACGACCATCAGCCGCGTCATCGATCTTTATTAGCCCGACCGAGATCCGTCGCCGGCACCCGATTGCAATTCAGATCGTTGTTCCGCGACGGAAAACGCGAGTAAGACAGACGCGAAGACGTCAGCTTTCATTTATACGTAAATGACTTAAGTCCCGAGACGACTTCCCTTGCAAAGCTTCCCTTAGGCATTTAAATCTCACTGTAATCTGGAGAAAAACTGACGAAAGAATTATTGAAAAATGATTTTTAATTCAATTCTTATATTACAATATGTTATATTTTCGTTGTGCTATCCATGCAGTCCAACAATTCAGCGAAATCAAAAAATTTATATCTTCTCTGACCGCGAGATTTTAATTTTCGACATAAATAAAATGGTATAGCAATTAATTATCAATATTTGTCAAATAATACGTCACAATGTGTAAATGTAAAAGTCATAATACACACATATACGAAATAAAAATAGGGTAATTATTTTTGGAAGAACAGTAGAGATTACTGTTGATCGAGAAGATAATAATCGTCGTACGAAGATAATACACAGTCTAATAATCAGGCAGCAGGAAGTTTAAGCTTTGTTGGATAAGTATTTCAGTATGTATCCGCTCGTTAGCAAGTCGGTTCACTCTTGAATCATCTACCACGCGCGCAGCCTGCCTTTTTTGGATTAATTGCTTATACACGTGACGCGCAAATTAAACGTTAGCACAATTT